>MUZH01003883.1:0-28283 GCA_003012965.1 Juglanconis oblonga | reverse complement strand
CTCCGTCTCCCTACCGCGGAACCCCTTCACCGGCCGAGGCCGCTTCGGCCGACGAGATCTCCTCCTCACCCTTGCAGCCATGTCCCTCCTCTACCTCCTCTACACCTCCCCGTGGATGCCGACATTGTCATCATCACTCTTCTCCTCCTCCTCCTCCTCCAAACCATCCGAGTCCGTCCGCCTAGAGCGCTACATGAACGGCAACCCCGGCGCCCCCCGACCACCCATCCTCATCACCGACTCCTCCTTCAACTGGAGCAGCATCACCTTTGCCCACCCGGCCCCGCCCAACCGACCCCTGCCCACCGGCAGAGCTGGCAGCGGGTTCTCCTCCTCTTCCTCCTCGCGCCTTCTACCCCAGGTGCAGACGACCCGCTTCCCGCACGAGACCCCGGCGCAGACGGAGCTCCGCGAGGCGCGCCGGCGCGAGGTGCGACGCGTGTTCCGCCGCGGCTGGGAGAGCTACCGGGAGCGCGCGTGGCTGCGCGACGCGTTGCTGCCCGTGTCGGGCGCGGGGCGGGACCAGTTCGCGGGCTGGGCGGCGACGCTGGTCGACGCGCTGGACACGCTGTGGATCATGGGCTTGCGGGACGAGTTCGAGGAGGCGGTGGCGGCGGTGGCGACGATTGATTTTGGCACCTCGGGGGGGATGAGCAGCGGCAGCGGCAGCGGCAGTGACAGTGATGGTAGTACTATTAATAGCGCCCGCGTCAACATGTTCGAGACCAACATTCGCTACCTGGGCGGTCTGCTGGGCGCGTACGACTTGAGCGGACGGGGCGCGCTGCTGAGCAAGGCGGTGGAGGTGGGCGACATGCTCTTCGCCGGGTTCAACACCGAGAACAGGATGCCCGTGGACTTCTTCTCGATGGAGGAGAGCCAGCGCGGCGAGGGTCTGTCAATCGAATCGTACGTGGCCAACGCCGGGCCCGGGACGCTGCTGATGGAGTTCACGCGGCTGAGCCAGGTCACGGGGGACCCCAAGTACTACACGGCCATCTCGGACCTGGCCACCGTCTTCGAGAAGGGCCAGAAGGAGACCATGCTGCCCGGCATGTGGCCGACCACGGTCTCGATGAAGGCCATGGACGTCGTGCACGGCTCCGGCTTCACGCTCGGTGCCGGCGCGGACTCGACCTACGAGTACGTCACCAAGATGTACCCGCTCCTCGGCGGCCGGGAGGAGAGATACAAGAAGATGTCCATCAGCTGGATGGACACGGCGAACAAGGCCATGTTCTACCGGCCCATGCTCCCGGACGGAAAGGACATCCTCTTCGCGGGGAACTTGGACTTTGACGGGGACGGCCACCGCCACTTGGACCCGGAGAGCGAGCACCTGACGTGCTTCCTGGGCGGCACGTACGCGTTGGGCGGGAAGCTCTTTGGCAGGAGCGATTATGTCGAGCTCGGTGCGAGGCTCGGCCTGGGCTGTGCGTATGCGTACGCCGCCATGCCGACGGGGATGATGTGTGAGCGCTTCAACACGGTGAAATGCGAGTCACGCACGAAATGTCCCTGGAATGAGACCAGGTGGGAGGAGGAGAAGGCGGCGAGGGGGCGGTGGAGGGAGGGCCTCCCGCTGGGGTTCACGACGTGCAAGGACCCGCGCTATATCCTGCGCCCCGAGGCCATCGAGAGCCTCTTTTACCTGTGGAGAATCACGGGCTTCTCGGGCTACCAGCAGACGGCGTGGGAGATGTTTGTGGCGGTGAGTAACGGGACGGAGACGGAGTTTGCGAATGCTGCTGTGAAGGATGTTATGAGTAGCGAGAGGCCGTTGGCCAAAGACGATTATATGGAAGTGAGTACCGACGATCTTTTTTGGTTGGTGGAAAAGTATTCATCGTGCTGACCTGAACCACCCAGAGCTTTTGGCTGGCCGAGACGCTCAAGTATTTCTACTTGGCTCTGTCTCCGCCCGACTTGATCTCTCTCGATGATTTCGTCCTCAACACGGAGGCGCATCCTTTCAGGATACCGCAGTGAACACCATTGTGAAACATGCATTGGGCGGTGTTGGGAGGAGTCCTGGTCCACGTTACAACTGGGTCATTTCACAGAGTTAGCTATTCTGATCCAGCATAAAATACATGTTGCCACATCAGCCATGCCCATGTGCCCACTGCCCCGAAACATCTTGACGTGAAAATTGTCATGTGATATTGGCCGTCCGGAGAGGAGGAGTGGGGGGGGAAGGCGGGTTCTGTAGGTGCAGTGATGGAGGCAGATGAGCTCCGTTGGAATGGCGGTCTCTGAGCTCATGCGTCGATACTGGTTGGAGATCGAGGCATTGCTGTTCGTAATTCATGGTCTCGTCGCAACCATGGACGTTTTAATACAGCCCGGTAGGGTGGTGGTGGTGTGTATGAGGTGTTGACGCAGGCCGTTCTCTCGTCGGGTCGTCTGATTATATGCGGTTGAATCGACAGATGCGGCAAGCAAGAACCTGGCACTGGGTGCATTCGTAGAGGTAGTGAGGCAGGATCACAGCGCATCTCTCACACTGCTGTGTCCCCCGGACCCGTCGCCATTCTCCGTCATGGTCACAATTGTGTTGCAAGCGCAGGTTTTGCACGATTCTGTCGATGCGTATGCGTGCCTCCTGCAACGGGTCCTGGTTATCGCCGTGATGCCTCTGGTCGATCTCGGCGGCCCTGTCTATCAAGTGCTCCTCGTCCCACTGCGGACAAGCACATTGCTTCCACTTGGCACCACAGGTATAGCAGAATTCGGCTCCACAACGACAGCTAAAGGGGTAATTCATCAGAACAAAATGGGGCTCAGTGAAGTAATGAAGCATGCAACAGAGCACAGAGTCACTCACGTCATGTGGTAGCAGCCTTGTTCGAGTTCAACCATGGCATTGCACTGGAAACAACGGCGCCAGCCTTCCCGTTCGGCGATCTGGAGAAGGCGACGGAGCTCTTGGTCTTGCGGGCAGTCTCCCTGGTGGGCCACCCTCTTGCAGATGACACAAGTGTGCTTGCCACAGGCCAGACAGAGGCCGACATCGTCCTCGGCACAGCCGGGCATGATGAAGGCGGCGCACTGTGGATTGTGGCAATACGTCCTCTTCTCGGTCGAGAACTCAATCTCCTTCTCGTGATAGAGGTCGACAAGGCTCTGGCCCAGGACCAGGGAGTGCTGATGGGCGGGGATGGCTTGGCGGCAGCACTTGGGCGGAAACAGGGTCTCGTCCCGCATGGCGCTGGTGAAGAGGGCCTTGAGGCAGTCGTGACAGTACTCGTGGGTGCAGGGGGCACGGATGAGGCGAGACACTGGCGTTTGCTCCATACAGGACGTGCAGGGTCGCCGGTCTGGGGGAGGCTGGCGGCTCGCAGCCCAGGAGGAGCTTTCACCATTCCTCGGCCGCTTCCCAAGGAAGAGCAAGTCGTCGTCGGTCTCATCACGGAAGTCGAAGCCCTCGGCCCTTGGACGCTTCGGGGGCTGGGTACTAGAGGTGGCGGTCTCCGACTCCTTGGGCATGTCCATGTTGGCGGCATCAGCATGGTGGGCTGAAGTGATGCCGGGTGCCCGGACGGGCGATGGCATGGAAGGGGGCTCTCGGCCCTCGGAAAGAGCGACGGCGACGTCGTGATCATGGCGGGCCATGCGCTCCTCCTGCTGCAGCTGGATGAGGGTGTTTCCATCTGTTCGCACGGCTTGCTGCATGCTCTCGACGAGACGGCGGTCGGCATCGAGGGCAGCAGCGTTCTCAAGCTCCTGTGTGTAGAGGCCAAAGGCCAATGCGGTATCCGAGACGGTGCCCTCGCGCTGTTTGCCTCTGGCGCTCGACCTGGAGCTTATCTGGCGAGCATCCTCGAGCATGAGCCTCAGGACGAGGTCGTAGCTCTCCTCGTCCATGTCGGCTCGACTCGGCAGGAGAACGTTCCCCAGGGCGGCCATCTCTGCGATTGCGTACCACGTGTCGATGATGGCGTCGGGGGTGATTCCGGGGGTGGAAGACGAGTGGAGGGAGATGGGAACCACATCGTGATCAGGGGTGTCCGGTGTTCGTTTCAACTGTCTTGGCTTACCTAAGGGAGGAGGACAGGGATGGACCGGATGGCCCCTCGACCGGTCGACCATGGCAAAATGATCTGGACGTCCTGTCCGTATGCAAACAACACTCTTGCCCATGCACATTTGGTATGGTTCAGGTGATGCCATCTAGGAATGGTTGTCAACCAACGCTTGGAAGTTCTCGTGTCACGTGTGTGTCACGTATGTGTCACGTGTGTGTCACGTGTATGTCACGTATGTGTCACGTATCCGGTAACTTGAATACTTCCCTTGCCCGAGACGACCTTCGAGCCATATATCCAGCACCGTATCGTCTTCGCCAAATGCATCATGGCTAGAAACTCAAGATTCTTAGTTCGAGATGCCTTCATCTCCAAATCGCAACCTCTCGGATGAGCGGGATATGGTTAGGGGTGGTATGCAAGTTGTGTCCAGATAGAAGCGCCGAGGAAAGACTGAAACCATGAGTTCCAGGCCTATCTACAACGATGCAATCAGGAATTGATCTCTGTGCAGCTGGCTACCTAGTCTGGAAGGACCGCTCGCTGTTGGCTGAGTCGGTGCTGGAAACTATCACTGCTTGCTGACGTGTGGCATAGGTACCTATTAAAAAAAATAGAAAAAAATAGAAAAAAAAGGCACCTACTTCAGTCACCCTGGCGGCCTCCCTGAGACTTGCTCCTTCCACCACCGTGCTGGGCCTATTCCGAACAGGACAGGTGCAAGTGGCAGCATGCCCTAACATGCATGCCATAACATCCAGATCAAAGCCGGGGCGGTGGGAAGGTCCAACGGATGTTCGTGGCATGGACTGACTATAAGTGAACATCTCGTCCGGTAAACAGAAACAGACAACAGACCGAGAGTCTGTTCCCTCCATCATCCATCCATCTTACACAACGGCCGGACCGATTCCAATCTTCATTCTTCCAAGGCCGTCTCTCAAAACACATTACTTTTCACAAATCCAGACCACACAAGCCCATACATCTTTTGCCCTTCCCGCGGCACTCTGTACTCCCCAAGGCATCATGGATGAAGATCATCTTCGTTTGTCCGACGGCCACAAGTCCGACGACCACAAGTCCGACGACCACAAGTCCAGCAGCCACAAGTTCAACAGCCACGAGTCCAGCAGCCACGAGTCCGTCCAGCAACTCACACGAAATCTCGGCCCACTCGGGAAAATTTCAAACCGCGCTGCCTTGGACAGGATCATCGATATCGAGTATCCCGAAGGAACACCGTTGGACTGGATCCAGTCCATCGACAATAACGGCATAGACGACCACAACCGAGTCACTGTGTGCGTCACGGCCTGTGGAAAAGCCACCGCCAGGCTCTCTCAAAGCTCCAACGGCGAGGCTGAAGACACCGTCACCGCACGCTCTTCGGCTTACTATGTTTGGATGGAACCTTGCAACCCTGGCAGCGTCGAGTCGATCAGGTCGGCAACGAGCAGGGCCATCGAGAAGGCTGCCTTCGAGGCGCACAAGGCCGCGGTTGGGCACGCAACCGTCATGGCGACATGTCTTGTGACTGAAGCGTTGGCAAAGAAGACGCGCCAGAACTGAGGAGTCATGTGTGTTTGGAATAGAAGTGCACTTAGATTGGTCAAGGAGTTCGAGGTAGCTGGGAAGGAAGGACGATGTTATAGGACTGGACAGGGCTGGGGGCACGTCACCAGCGCATATCACGGTATGAAATATACTTAACGTATGCCGGAGCAACAGGCACGAACTGGGGTTCGAATGCGAGGTAATGGTCTCATCAGTACTGTTCTTACCTCTACTGTAGTATAATATAGCTTGTCTCGAGCCCTGCCAGTCCACTGCCAGCCACCAATGTCGACCCGTCCAAGGTCCAGCTCACATTCCCCCATGGCATTGACGTGATCTGGGACACATGGAGCCCACGAGGTAATGAAATCTGCACCGGAGCTGGAGCGGTCGAGTTCACAGGGTTGACCACGCCAACCAATATGCCCTGGCCGCTTCGGCCCCAGTAAGCCACATCAAGACTGCTGTTGCCAGCCGTTGCATCCTGTATCAGCACCGGATTTGCACCCGTCAGATAGTCCATGACAGGTGACACCGTCACGACCTTGGCCAGCTGCGAAGTCGCATTCCCCAGCACAGCCGACGGCGGGTACAGCCACGCCAACCGGCCCTTGGCGCCGTGGTTGAAGGCCAGCAGATCCATCACCCACGCCTCCTCGGCGGTGGGGTCCCGGCTCCAGTACTGCTCGCCCGAGAAGGCCTGGGGCACGGCCCAGACGGGCTTGCGCACGCGGGCCGGCCCGCCGCCGATCCACGCGGCGTACCGCTGGAAGTCGTCGACGCGCGCGGGCACGTTGAGCAGGTTGGCGGCGCCACCGGCGCAGTTGTCGCAGCCGCAGTCGCCGTAGGTCCGGTTGACGGGGGTGGCCCACTTGGTCGAGAAGGTGGTGTTGATGCCGACCGGGTAGGCGTCCTCCATGAGGATGTCGGCGCCGGCCGCGTACTCGGCGAAGTAGTGGTTCTGGCAGTTGAGGACGAGGGCGGTCGGGTGGTAGGCGTCCAGCGAGGCGAGCAGGTGGTAGGCGTCCGTCGTGGCGGCGAAGGGGTCGCCCCACCCGTCCGGCTCGTCGGCGGTGTAGTAGGTGAGCAGGGACGGGTGGTCCTTGACCAGGGGGATCTGCGCGGCCACCGAGGTGAGGTTCTGGTACGAGTTGCGCATGTCGTACTGGAGCATCAGGTCGGTCCCGTCCATCTCGTCCAGGGTGTAGGTCATGTCGCCGTCGGCGAAGTCGCTCACCGGGTTGAGAGCGTTGAAGCCCGCGTCCGCGAAGGCCGTGGGCGCGCCCGTTGCGTTGAAGTGCCCGCCGTACGAGCCATAGTAGCCGTAGGGGAAGTAGGGCCTGAAGACGCCGGCGGTGTTGTTGCTGCGGTAGAGGATGGATCCGTACAGCCGGTCGATCTTGACGACGCTGCCGGTCTCCTTGTTGGGCAGGTAGAACAGCTCGGAGGCGGCCGTATAGTTCCCACCGCCCGGCGTGGTCCCTGCCAGGGTGATCGGGTACGCCGTCGTGCTCGGTGTGAGCTGGCTTACGTCGAACGGGAACAGGTTGTCCGTGGTGTCTATGGCGACGGTGCCGGAGACGAGGACGCTCCCCTGGATGGCCACGGTGAAGTCGAGGCTGGCAGACGCGTTGGTCCCGGCCGACGTGGTGGCCGAGTACGGCGAGCCGTGATACGAGGAGAGCACCGCATCCACTATGAGCTCCGCCGTCGTCTCGTTGCCAACATAGATGCTGTGCCGGGGGGTGACTTGTACATCCAGCAACGGACTAGACGAAGCTTCGGGCTGCGTCAAGAAGCCACCGGGGATGATCTGCGCGGAGCTGAAGGATCTGATCAGTATTCCAAGCGGCACCAGGTTTTGGTCTTGGAACCAAAGAAGAAAAAGCACAAAACCCAGAAACAGAGACCTTACCCATTGTACACCTTGCCGCACCATGTGTCCTGTGCCACGGTGCTCCTGATCAGAAGACCAGGGACAGCGGCTATGAACCACGAGAGTTGACTGCGGACCATCCCGAAAGACCGCTTGCGGTGGTTTCAGCCTTGGGACGAGGCGAGGCGGTTACGATCTTATGTGAGAAGTTGAACGAAATTATGACAACAATATCACCATGGTAATATTACCCCGGCTGCCCGGGTTGATGGTGTTGATCACGCCGTGTTGATAACGCCGTGTTGATAACGCCGCCTCCGCTTTGGCTGTGACGCAAGCCCCGGCCTCCCGGTAGGTGGGGGTTGGGTGGCACGCCTGAGGATCGACAGCAACACTCCATACCGCGTTCCGAATAGAGAAGCGCCTGGCCTTGAGGCGCACGTCCAGCTCGTGAGAGAGGCACATGGCTTCCCTGCTGAGGAGGAGGTTGAGTTAGGGTTTGGACTCAGCTTGTGGTCTGTCCTAAGACTCGTCCCCGCGGGCAGTTGGATGTTTCCTGCAAGGTAACAAAGGAGGACAAGAAGACGGCAGACAGATAAGCTTGGGAACGCTCGAATCGACTCTTCTCCTTCGCTCTGGTGTTTCGGATCCTGCATGAGATGATGCAACCTGATCGATCACCTGGGAGAGCAAGTAAATATAATTCCTTGGTCTCCCGTATCGATGCACATGTCAAGCATACGTCAGGTATGGTAAGTTCAAGCTTACTTCATGGTCACCGTCAGGCGTTCATCTGGACTAAAGGGCCGAGGCGTCCGTGCCGCGCCGCAAAGCAATCGCATGTCGCCCCGGCTCCGATCCGGTCTCCCGGACCCACACAGCCGCCGGGATCATGCCGGTCTTAGATGGTGATGAGCAATCCACACCTCAACTTCCGCATATTATACCAGCACAACAATCCAGAGCCACGGTACGGAGGCAAAACTCTAGCACCCCCGAGCCGACGCAAACCGCAAACTATAACATATTTGGTGTGTCTCGGCGGCAGACCTAATCTGCCCACAGAACATGGCAGTCCTTGATGCTTCCGGGGAGCCCGTTCCCGACTCCTGGATGGTCTTAGCTGGATGGTTGTGAAGTTTGGTGGCGCTGCATACGGGAGAAGCCCCGGACCACTGCCAAATGAGCGGTTACGAGGTCCTAGTATGGAATTCGTACCTCGTGCTGACCGAGCTGGAAATCTACCGGACAGAGTTTGAGCATTAACGCTTTGAGGACGCCTATATGCGTGATAAGATTCGGTTGAATCATGGTCCTGCTGAAGGATGCTTGCACCTCGTGCCAAATGGAAGTGATCTGCGTCGCAGTGGAACTTTCTGCGAAGCCATCCCGGAAGTATGGAAGACAGCCCGACTTTCCAAGCCAAAACTCTATTCCTTGACTCCTCCTGATTTAGACCTGTTCCCAGGATCATGCACATTGTGCCGGATAATCGTTGAACAACCACGTTGATTGATGCGTGGCACAGACCCGTATGGAAATGTCTGGCCTACTCCGCCGACTAGGTTGATGAACATCGACTCTGTATATCTACGGAGTAGACTCCGGAGACCTCACAGGAGTTTTGCCATTCCTTGACTCAGCCTCTCGCCTTCGTTCGCCGTTCCAACCCCCGAAGTATCATGTTCTCTCACATCATCCATGACATGACTAACACGCTGGCTCCGCGACCTCGCCAGAAGGGAGACATCCTTCCTTTCCCGGCTCCGACATGGAGCACGACGGGAAACACGTATGTTCTTCTCGCATGTTGCGTTATCACAGCAGCGGTACGTCAATGCCTGTGTGTGGATCAGGAGACCATCATCACCACGGCAATGGCTAAGCACCAGACCAAAACAAAAACCACTGACATTCTTCCGGATAGACGCAAGGCTATGATGTAGCAATGATGAGCGGCCTGAATATCATGCCTGAGTACAATGACTACTTCAGGCTCACCACGGCAACCCAGTCTCTGAACATCGCCACCAATTACATGGGGGGATGCATCGCCTGCCTCTTCTGGGGATGGCTCACAGATCAATATGGGCGTCGCTTCACATTGTTCTACGCTGCGATGATCACCGTCTTCGCCGCTATCCTCCAGGCCGCGGCCCAGAATATCGCCATGTTCTGCTCCGCCAGAATCATCATTGGCTTTGGCACGACAGCATCAGCAATCACCGCGCCCGCCTATCTGGCGGAAACATTGTCGTGGAATCAAAGAGCTTGGGGACTGGCGCTCTTTGACGACCTGTACTACGTCGGCGCCCTCACGGCAGCAGGCGTGACATTCGGCACGTCCCAGATAGACGGGACCTGGGCGTGGCGGCTGCCCAGCCTCCTCCAGGGCTTCTGGGGCCTGGCCTGCATCTCCATCCTCCCGTGGATGCCCGAGAGCCCGCGCTGGCTCATCGACATGGGCCGGCACGACGAGGCCCTCACCGTCCTGGCCAACGTCAACGCGCGCGGCGACACGAGCGACGACCTCGTGCGGCTGCAGTTCTGCGAGATCTGCGACACCATCGGCTACGAGCGGGACCCGCTGCCGTGGAAGAAGATGTTCCGGAACCGAGGCTCCCGCAAGCGGCTCATCATCACCGCCACCTGCGCCTTCTTCTCCATGGTCCAGGGCAACCAGCTCACGCAGTACCAGATCGGCAAGGTGCTCGACCACGCCGGCCTGACCGATGACAAGACGCAGATGATGGTGGCCATCGGCATCAATGGCACCACCCTGATCGTGTCCGTCTTCGGCACCTACTTCGCAGACCGGATCGGCGCCAAGTCTGCGGCCCTGGTGTCGACAGGCGGGCTGACGGTCGCGCTGTTCGTCATCGGAACGTTGACCAAGTTCTACGGTGACACGGACTACAAGCCGGGAATCTATGGGACCGTGGCTATGATCTTTGTCTTCTCGGCCAGTTTTGGCTTCGGCTGGATCCCGATCCTGTTCCTCATTCCTGCCGAGATGCTCAACTTCTCCATCCGTGCGTGGGGCATGAGCATGTTCTCGCTCGTCATCAATATCACCGGCATTTGGGGGAACTTTGCCTTTCCTTTCGGTCTGGAACACATAGGCTGGAAGTTGTACATGATCAATGGGGCGTGGAACATTGGCATCTTTGCTTTCATTTGGTACTACTGGATAGAGGTGCAGGGCAAGACGCTCGAGGAGATCGATGTGCTGTTTGATGGTGTCAAACACTCGGCAGTCCCAGATGTGGAGGTGGTGCTATCGGGACGGGTCGATGGGGCCTGGAGAGAGAAAGTGGCGCACTGGGTGAGGATGAAATGTCCTCTGCAGCCGATTGATTCCTCAACTTGACCAATCTCAAAACATCATGAACCTTCGTCTGCCTTGCCTTCGTCCATTCCACCCATGCGAAGCTCACCATTCCCTTCATCCAACTTGCTGCCCTGTGAACCTTGGAATATTGGAGACCAAGAAGCTCTGTTGTTGTGAAGGGAACAGCACCAAGCCTGCAAATTGGTCAATGCTGGCAATGCCAATGCAAGAACAGAAGCATCTGCAGAGGCTCACATGGTGGCTCCAGAGGCCAGGTCTATCGAAACTCGTGAGCCTTTAATGACTAAAAAAAACCCTTTCGTAGGATCACCTCTGCCAGGTATTGTTCCTTGGGGAATAACCTCCGGTGGATGCTAAACATGCCCTCTTCAAGGATAGTAGTTGGGGAATGGGTGGGTCCTAGCATGTTAATTATTTTAAAAATGATTTCATGGTGATAAGAGCGTATATTATTCTATCAACCGTAGAGAGGATTTCTCCTACTTATAGATAAGTCTCCCATGATCTCCAGATCTCGATTACAGCCAATTTAGTATATGAATTGGATCTGGTCGTCATTGAGACCTCTAGCTAAAATAACCAGCCTTTAGCAATCAATAGTGTGATCGGCAGAGGGCTAGATTATCGTATGATCAGAGATCTAGAATTTCACGATAATCAACCAAACTAGTTGATTTAGGGATATAACCTTGGAATGCATCTCTGCTGATGTCTGCGAAATTTCTTTCTGTGTGATTATCATTTCTTAACATTAGTCTTATTTATCCAATGTCCTATCCTCATTACAGAGTAAAATCATGTTAACCTCTGCTACCTACCTAGTACCTCTGAATGCCTGTTTATTTACTGAACTCTGGGAATTAATTCAAGGCAGGCTGGAGAGGTATTATCAGTCAATTTAAATTACATGATTGAGAAGCTTAAATTCTGCCCTGCTGGCGCAATTGGCCTAGCGCACCAGCCTTCTATTCGCCGGCAAGCTGGGGGTTCCGAGTTCGAATCTCGGGTGGGGTTGTTTTTACACTTTGCCCACATATTTGTCAGGCGCATGCACTTTTCACTTTCTTTTTGCACTTCGTCATTGCAATTTATACCATGTAGGTAGTAGGTAGATAGTACTTGCAGTATGTAACTTGATGTGTATAGTGGACCCCTTCGGCATATATTTGCGTATAGTTGGGCGAGTTAACGAATAAAGCATTAAGACAACTAACTAGTTGTGAATACTCTAGGTATATATAGTACTAATCCTATTTCTACCAGGCTGTATATAATTTGTATTTTATATTTTAGGCACATAGTCAGATAATTAGTTCAGTACTACTATGCTATATTACAATATACTTTAATGTACTATACAAGCTATACTTATTCCATATAGCATTTTTACTAAAGCTACCTAATAGCTAGCATAGTCATACTTAATAGACTTTAAACTCGAATGTCTTTGCAGAAACTAGATATCATAGATAATATAGTTTACATTTCAGACCTCAAATACAATAGTCTTGTAGTTTTATAATAGGCGTTATTAATACCTAAGAGTATTCTGGTAGTTGTGAGCCAGAATCTATATATGTAGTTGCATATGTGAATTATTTAGGGATGATTTAACATTACACTTTCAGTGGTGTAATGATACAGGCAATGCATCTCTTGTACTGTTACGCTGGTGATAGGTGTATTAGTGGCTTGCTTAGGGGCTGAAAGAGATATTAAAAAGCAAAATGTAGAGTGGATTAAGAGAATCCCAATGATTTAGAAATGCTGCAATGAGTGGTTCAATGGGCACTCCTAGTTGCAAGGACAAGCGAGAGTTCTGATATCCTATCGAGTGCGAGATTACAAGCCTATCATCCTGAGGCCAGTGCCTGGGTGAAAAGATGAAGTGCTGCATGAGCAGCCCATTGAGTACTATGGCATCGAATATGTCTTTGACCATCCAGATCGTCCATGAGTAAGACATTTAATGGAAGTTTATCCTGGATATAGTCATAGGTATTAGATACCTAATAACATTGTCGTCCAGCCCTGTGGGAGCCCCATCTCAGAAAAAAAGGAAGAAAAAAAAAAGGGGGGGGGGTAACTCTGAGACAAAGCAGTTTCAGAATACCCAATCTCATTGCAAAACCCATAACTTTACACTGTATATAATTAGCAACACAATTTTGGCCTACATCAGTCAGTGTGCCAAATGGTGTGCCAAAAGATGACTAGGGGTTTTGCAACAGTGTGATATAGCTGGAAATAAAGTCCGCTACTGATTTTGCATTTATGAAGCATACTAACAGACTCATAGGTATTTTTGGGTGAGAAATCTATTTTAGGCGTTCCCTGCTCCACCTTTCCTGTGAGAGCTCTCCCCCAAAGGATTGAGTTCTCAAGTAGGCAATCCTGAATCATGATTGTATCCGAGTGGGAGTCCGAGGCTGCTAGTACAGACCGGGCTAGTAGGTTTCATTCAAGCTGACGTTTCCCCCTGGGCGCGCTAGCCTCCCCTCGTATACAAGGCAGCGCATGATGCAGCTTGGCGGCTCGACTCTCGTGGCGATGTGTCCTATCAGAGAGGTCGTCATTTCCAGACATGATGATGATCTGCTGTGACAGAGTTCGTGGATTCATGGGAGTTGATAGTGGATACACACCACCACGCTCAATGTTACCGACCTTGGACGAGGCAGAGTCCAGCTGGGAGATTAGTGCCAGAGGGGGTCGTCGAAGGATTGTTTTTGCCCTGCTGAACAAAAGGGTATTTTCGTAGCTGTAGAAGGCATGTAACTTAAAGAAAAGCTACTCATCGAGTTGGACGGATGTATTGCACTGGAGTCGGTCATGTTCATCAAATCTCTCCATTAGTTTTTCACTGTATTCTCCAATCGGTCATCACCGACAGCCAGTATGGTCAGCCTCGATAATGTCCAAACTTCGAATGCCAAAGTCGCTGCGACTTGGCCAGATGGTCTCGTGGCCGTGTTTGCCGGCGCTACGGCAGGCATAGGCGAGACGTCCCTCCGAGAGTTTGCTCGACATGCCTCCAAGGTTCGCATCTATATCATTGGCCGCTCGAAGGAAGCATGCGATCGACTGGACGCCGACCTGAAGGGCGTCAACCCGGATGGAGAATACATCTTCNNTTCCGTGGTCATCTTGCAACCATGATGACTCTTGGACTAGCATCACTGGCCAAGGAGGCACCCGAGGTCTCATTCGTCCACAACTTCCCTGGAGCGGTGAAGACAGACATCATCAGAGGAGACGAGGGATTCGCGATGACCCAGGTTATGAAGCACGTGTTCAAGGTCATCCAGCTGTTCAGCGGGGTACCGCTACCAGAAGTTGGAGAGCGGCACTTGTTCTACATTACCTCCGCCAAGTATCCGCCTTTCGAAGGTGGTAGTGCGACGGACCGTGCAGGAATTGCCCTGCCAGCTGGTGTGACTGTTGCAAAGGGGCTGGAAGGGAAGATCGGGAGTGGTGTCTATACAATAGATGACAAAGGGGAGAACGGTAGTTGCACAAAGGGAGAGGAAATGCTTGCTCAGTATCAGAGAGACGGCACAGCAGAGAGGCTGTGGGAGTACACGCAGTCTGAGTTTGAGAGGATAACGGGAAGCGTCTCTCTCTAGTACATACTCTGTTTAGGGAGACGCGACAACCGATGTCATTTTTCTCTCTTGTGATGTAGAATAGCGAGGGTAGCATCCATGGAGCCTGTAGTGAGAATCTGACTTTTCTTCTTCATGAGTCTCATCTCTCTTCACTCCGAGTCCGTGGTTATGTCCCATTGGTTGCTACGCTGTCTCCTTCCCAGATCTATTGTTGCAAAAGTGATCACCAGTGGGTTGCACTGGCTAGTACTCCTATAAACCCACATCTATTTAGGAAAATTGCAGGGGCATGTCACAATGAGCTGAAACATTTCTTCTGGAGTGAGCTTAGGAGCCCTAGTTATATTGCCTTGCCGCTACACGCAGCTAGATAACAACTGTAAATAGCATATGGAGTATTCTAAAATGCTGTGAGTACTTGGTATGCTTCACAAAAATCCACTCTCGGGCTTGAATTTAATATAAATGTCGATGCCACAAGGTCAGTCATTTTACTACATCCATTTCTAAGCACCCATTTGCGCAAACTTCTTATTCCTCTCTACATAAGCGTTCATCCAAGCCTCTCCGATACCAGGAGCGTCATCATAACCAAGATCGCTTTCTGTTTCTGACTTGTAGACGAGTTTTTCCAGATTCACCTGTACAGCAGCCCCGTTGTGTCCCTGGCCCACCCACTTCGCCCTCCCGTCCTTCGCAAGGCTGTCAAAATCACCAAGCTCGTCGAATCCTCTCAGCATCGTGCTCATCGGAGTCACAAGTGACTCGGGGTACTTCTCCAACAGCCCAGGTGGTGCGAGCGCCGTTGCTATCATGGCAGGGCAGAGACAGTTGACCCGGATATTGGCCGTTTCCGCGGCGGGGCCCAGAGCTCGGGTGAGGCCCAGAGCTCCGTATTTGCTCGCGCTGTACTGGGGGACCACGGGATGGGAGTAGAACGATGCAGCCGACGCCGTGATGATGATCTTGCCGCCCTGCGTCGCCGGTTCCGGGTTTAGGCTCATGTAGTGAGCGGCGAGTTTGATGCCATAGTAAGGTGCGAGAAGGTTCACTTCGAAGGTGAGCATGTTGGGCTTCCGCGGCGGCTTTGCCGGATCCTTGGATATGGTGTTGAAAATGTCATCTCGGTCGTCGATGCCCGCGTTGAGGGCGCAGAAGTCCAGCCGGGAGAACTTGGAGTAGGCTTCCTGGAACGCCGAGGCGTTGTCGTCCCACTTTGAGACGTCGGTCTTGATGAATGTGGTATTGTCGGGCAGGACGGGGAGCACGGGCGGCTGAAGGTCGAGAATGAAGACGTGCCAGTTCTTTGCGACGAGATGGTTCGTGAGGGCGAGGCCAATGCCTGAAGAACCACCCGTCACGATGGCTACGCCGACTGGACCCGAAGACATGATGGCGCCGCTTTGATTCGTCAGACCTGGATGATGATGGTAATGTTTCTGGATATAGTTATAGCCCAACCAGAGGACAATGTTGGCCGAATAGGATCTTGAGTAGGCACTGAGGTGAACTTATGTATTTGTTCTGGACGCAGTACTCGAGACTGTAAATAGAAGTACTCCGGGAATTGCTAGGCTTGGATTACCCGAAGCGGGCGCTGGGCAGGGCGCTGGGCAGGGCTCCCACACTACCTAGGTACCTAGGCATTTCCATAGATCCTGCAGGTAGGCCATTTTCTCATGCATATTTACCCCATGATCCTTTCCGAGCGGGGTGTAACGGCAGCACTACCTTGGCGACCTCAGGGATCGCCCTCCTCTCCTCTTTCACTTGGCGTTCTCGGTGGGCTTGTAAGGCTACCGGAAGAGCAATTGTCCCACCTACTAAGCTTGATACCACCATCTACCCCAAGAAGACTTTACACCACAAATACTTTTGCGCAATGCTATTTAGACCAAACTGTAGAAACACTTAATACTTGAGTCCGGCACTGCATTTATCTTGGCTTTCCCCTATGTCGTGGCTGTTTAGTCGTGGCTGTTTAGTCGTGGGGTTTCTCGAGCAACTCAGTTTCGGTGGGAGAATTGCATGTTCCTAATGTCCATTACCGGGGAATCTTACTACCGCCCCCGTCCCAGGCATGTGATGTAACAAGCTCCCCTTTGGTTCAGTTCCTTACGAGACTTGCCGCTGGTCACAGCCGCCTTCTACCTGCTCATTCTACCTGCCTCAGAGGCGCGAGGGAACTCTCGGGCATCATACTGATTTAGTTGTCCGCAATGCAGGCAGCCGAGGGGGCGGGATAGGAAAGGCTCCTCTAAGCCAAGAATGTACTTGTACTTGTAAGGAATGAGACGAAGAAGATGAGCAAGACGTATGCCATCTTCAGGATCTTAATATGGAGTATTTTGCTCACTGCTGTTGCCGAGAATGCTGCCGGCGGTACTAGTCATGGCGACGGTGGCGATCTTCAAAGAGTGAGCAAGACTTGGTGATTATGAACAGCGCATCCAGATGATTGACAAGGTGTGATGCCTCGGTACCATTCGTCTTCCAAGGTTTCTTACGATCAAGTTGCCCAACTCTTCCAAGTTAAAGAGGATCCTGCTCATTTCGAATAGCTCTTGCTCGCCTATGCACCACTTGGTATAAAAGCCGCATTCATGATATGCAGGCACTTGTAGATGCTGTTCGGTAACGAAATAAAACATGACGCCTCTAATTAGCACTGATACCATAAATTTCATATGCAATTCGCTTCTTCCTTGCTGCCACCTACCTAACGCTCCTCGTGGAAAATGTTTGGCCGGAATCTGTTCACCGGCGCAGGAGGCTAAATATAGAGTAGCAGCCATCGTGGCAGCATACCCTTAAAAAATCTCCTAGTGCCCTATACATTTTCACTGCACTTTCAGGTGGTCGATTGTTGGCACTATCCAAAAATTAGTCGGGATGGTGTCTCCATCCGGAAGATGTCGATAGTCGATCACGTGTCTTTGGTCTAGTATGTTTGTTTTGATAGAATAGCACTAGATTTGGTATTTGAAGAGTACAAAGACCACCCACATGAGGAGTGTAGTGTCGCCTCCATCAGCGTCGAGGCCCGTACCTAATACCCCTACTCCAAATGACCATAATAAAAAGGAAAGACAAGCCTCCAGTCACAGTACGGGAAGATTTGGTATATAACGCAACGAATCGGGAAAACGAGAAGAAAGCATCCTCATGATATGATGATGTTCATCCATCTATGGGCGGTCTCCCCGTGAAAAATAAGCTCATGAGAAACGAGCAGGAGATACTCCCCTCTCGGCAGGCAAGAAAAGGTGGATGATTCAATTGTATTGGGAAACGGCAAGGACATCAGCTTGTTAATGTTGCCCTGCAAGAACCCGACTACGATGGCAAATTGAGCCGACAAATAGACATGTTGGATACGACTTCCCTGCCATCAATACATGCAACAGTCTCTTCACCCCCAAGTCAAACAAGTCAAGGTTGGAAAAGATGGCTACCGGGCCTGAGCAGTCACGATGTTGCGCAGGCTCTTCCTCGTATTCTCTCCTGGGGCATGCCGTGGCGGCGTGGCTCAGGATGGCCTAGCCGCCTGGCTTCGATATGCGTCCACCTCAGATGTAGCCAGCTTAGGCATGCAAGCGGGATACCATCCACAGTGGTGGCGCTGAACACCACCAATTCAAGCCCAGTCTACACAGCTGGAGTCGAGCTGGACCAGGATGTCAAGGATATCTTCACCAAGGACGTCCAGGCCACCAGCCAGCTGGTCCAGAACGGCTCTACCATCACCGTCGGCACCCTCAGTGGCTACCAACAAGCCGGGGGAAGTCTCTCCACGATCCCAGACCTGAAAGGAGACGGTTTCTGGCTCGATACAACCGACGACAACAACGTCCTTGTCCTGGGGCAGAACGAGCGCGGCGCCCTCTACGCATGAACCCTTTTTTTCAGGCTTTGTTGGATCCCTTTTGACAATCTCAGCCAGTGGCTCAAGTTTCTTGTCTCCCAGGCTTCTGGGCAGACGGTTGCCCAACACTATCATGACGCGCACTAACACGCCGGTGCCGACGACACTGCGCATAGCCTCGCGGGGTTGTGGGAGCGTCTCAAGGGAAAGCCGGGTATTGATGAACAGAGAGAGAGAGAGAGAGGTACGACGAGGTGCTGTACCTTGCAGATGTATCAGGCAGGCAGACCACTCGCTCGTGTGGCGGGCCTCGAACACGGATTACTTCCACAACATGACGCAAATTCCCCGATGAGAAGGGCGGGAAGGGTCAGCAACAACCACCCGTACCGCATTCGTGACAGAGGGGCATGTGACCCGATGGGGTACGTGACCTTTATTACCAGCCCGCTCCAGGCGACCTCCGGCCACGTACGACATCGCTGTCGACTACTTCGACATGTACGGCGGGCGGGCGCGCTGGGAAGGGAGATGTTTCTGAGGAACCGCTCCGTGGGCACTATGGAGGACACGCTTGGCCACGCGACGAGTTGGTACTGGGATGTGAGAGCACTGCGGCGAGAAGTACGTTGCCGACCGTGAGTGTGGGAACGCCGGAGGGGATCGTGGCTGCGAATTTGTATTGTCTCAGTTTGTTGCCGGAGGGCATATGGGATTAGACGTGAGCTAAAATGAATCGGCCGCCCTGCTAAATTTCTCAGCTGACGGCCCTATGCTGCTGCGTTTTGGGGCAGACTAAGAATTTTGCCGATTCATTGCCTTGGTCTCCCTGATCTTAAGGTTATTTCCAGTACGCTGGGCTGGCTATCGTGATAGCAGCAGGCAACGAAGCAACGCTTGGAGGCGGAGCCCCTTCTAGAACGAACGCGGTTTTCAGAGGCTCCTCGAGGCTAGTAATTCTTCGGGTTTAAGAGATCTATTGATTAATTCCCAGGAGGAGACCCCCTGGACCCCCCCCTTTGGCCTGCGGCGCCTTAGTTATGCCCGTCAATATCGTAACGTCCGTACTATCCAATGCTAATGCACTAAATCCCATCAGCCAATGGCAACATCGATACACCACTTTTGAGCAGCTAATAGCAATGCCGGATGTAAACCGGAGTTATGGGCCGTAAAGAAGAAGCAACGAGGCTGGAGTGCAACCAGCGTTCCACTGCTTTGTGATATCGAATATAGCTAATTTGCTGGGACACGTCTCCGAAGCCTAAACATCGTCTCTCAGACCTCGGACGCCGCATATTCCCCCATCATCAGCCGTCCCCGTAGCCTTCAACCCCCCCGCCCTCTCGGCCGAGTCCAAATCAGCGTGGTATCATGGATAAGTCAAGGAGACCTACGGTACATTTACGTTCCCCGTGCTCCAATACCAAGCTGCAAGTATACGTTACACGATCACGGTAACACGACAGGTAGAAGCACAGTAATATGTGTTGGACGCCGTGGCATCGGAATTCGTTCCGAGCCGGGCAGAGCTTTTTCCATTGTGAGCAGTATCCATCAACCACCCCTTCCAAACTCTGTGAATGAAGCTAAGGAAGAAATACAATATCAAGCAACCTCTGCCTTCCGACCTCTATCCGTGACATGCAAAAATCAAGCTCGCTGCGCCATACTGTAATCCGGACTGGATCCGGCCACCCAAGGGTCTTACAAGGCCATTTTGGGGAAAGGAACTCCAAGCAAACTCCCCGGAGGCATATGATAAAATAACGAAGGTTCAAAGCCCCATAAACAAGATATTGAAAACTCCGTCGATGCCCGGTAAATGCAGGGAAAAAATAAATCATGATCGCTGCCGCCCTGAGAGACACGGAAAGAATACCACTTGACATTTGGCGGTCGAAAAAAGTTTGTACAGTAAAGACTGGAGGCAAGCCAAATTGCTGAGGTCGATGCGTATGAAGCGAAAGTGGGTGGATATCTGATGATGAACCTCAACAAGGGGTGAGATAGGCTTGCTCGGATGGGTGTCATAACGATGGTGTGTAATATGAACAGGAAAAAACAACTATGGTGACATTCCTCCGAATATGTCCCGTGAAAGCAGGTGGCGGATCGGCATGTATGCACCGGCCATGTATATAGCCGGTTGAGAAATGATATTGGGTTGGGTCGTTTCGATCCGTGGTCGCTTGGCGCTCATCAACAGCACAAAGCATCACATCCCATGCTCTTGGCAATGCCCTGCCAGTCCCAAACTCGGCCCCACTCGCCGCGCTCCATACACTTCCAGACCTCCTCGAGAAGCTCAGAGACCCGTTCCGAGTTTCTCAGACCCGTGTAGCCCTTCACTGTCCTGATGGCAACTCTGATGCGCTCTTGCTGTGTAGGTGAAAAACAAAGAGTACCAATGACGAGACACGGGATCAGAAGAAGCTTCTGAGAAGGATCGCTGGGCTTGAAGGAGTCGAGTATGGCAAGGCACTCTTCGACGCTGCGTGGGATGCGCGGGTCGAGATTGGGAGGTTGGCGAAATGGCGGCGGCGAGTCGGTGTTGTGCTGGTGCGAGTCGAGGCTGTTGGTGTGTTGGTGCTGTCGTGCAGAAGGAGGGAGTGGGTGAGAAATGGTGTAATTCGCGATGGTGTGGCGGCGGACAGGCTGAGGGTGAGCGGTTGAAGCGGATGTGCGAGGACGCATGGATGGCGAGGAGCAGCTGCTACTGTGACCCGACATCGGAGGTGTGTTTGCCGAACTGGGGTTGACAAAGGAGTTGTGCAGCATGGGCAAAGCGGTTGAGGATGGCGGTGACACAGGTGATGGCGGGTAGATGGTTCGGAGCAGGTAGACCCACAGCATCTGCTGGTAAAGCAGACTAACACGGTCTCGACTGTCTCCCGGTGGCCAACACGGTTGCCAAGCTCGAATTTCTTGCTCGATCTCGGCTGCCCGGTACAGACTCGTATAATCAACAGCAGGGTCGACGCCAGCAGCTATGTTGGACCTGATCGTGTTTCTGATTGACGTAATCTGGCACAGGTACTTGAATAGACCATCCGCAACGCCTAGCAACCGAGGTGGGTGTATGGGAGTGGAGGTTTCCCAGTTCTCCGAAGCCAGTCGTGGGGTGTGCATGTCGGGATATCGGATGAGTTCGTCAGCAAAGATGTGATACTGGAAGAACTCGGTGATGAAAGACAGGAACGCTGGATCCTCGGGCGGCGAGTCTTGGATCAGTCTCTGGTAGCTACCCAGATGAACCCTGTGCTCGCCTCGAGGAGTCCCTTCTGCCAAGTTCTCCAGAAGGAAGCACATCATCTGGCCATATCGTGCCGAGGGATCGGGACCGTCCCTGTCGGCGCTCTGCGACCGCACAATGTCCTCGTAGAATTTCTCCATAGCCTTCTCGTGGTGGTGGTCGGATCGTTGCTGCAGAGCCTTGAGGCTGGTGTTAGGGTTGTCCTTGAGGATCTTGAGACCATATGGCGTCTCGAAATCGAGATGTTTGCTGGATAGCGCAAGAAGTGAATGCATCAGGCCTTGGTGTTTCGTCGCAATGGGAATGAGCAGCTCTTTAAACGCATTCTTGTGCTCGCCCTCCACGGTCAGAATGCTGCTGAGGTGGGCATGATAGTGCTTCCAAAAGATCATGTCCTCCGCATTCTCGAGACCATGAAACATCGGCTGCATGGTGATGACAGGTAGGGAAGCAGCGTGAGAGTGTCCTGGGCAACGGCATCAGTACGGAGCGATCGTTCCTCATCCCGACTTTACACACCTTCGCCTGCCCTCTCTTTTCCACTCTTCCATATTTGCTTCTCCGGATAGCCCTCACAAACAACGGCGTTCTTTTCACAGTTCATACCTGGCGAGGGTTAGCAGAGAATACGTGGATCATTGGGGACGCATGCCGGTTGCAATGAGCCAAGTACATCCCAAATATCAAGTTGAGAACTGGACAGGCTTGGGTCGGACTTACATCTTGGTTTGGCCTCATCGCACTTCTTCTTGCGTTTCCTACATGTGAGACATCCAGTCTTGGATCGGCCCTTGGTGATCTTGTTGGTGGCAACGGCAGGTGCCAATGGGTGTTTTCGAGGACGGCCCCGTGGCCGCTTCGGTTTTGATTGAGCTGATGTCGGGCTGGTATTGCTTGGTACCGGGGTGAGGGGTGCCTCCGTGATCTCATCCAGCCGAACCTCTTCGTCCATCGGTTCCACCTTGGGGACAGCCAGTCCGTCATCCGAGCCATGCTCCCAGTGAGCATCCTGGTCGGCCATCGCATGTGTCATGTTGGCGTCCTCGGTGTCTCCGTAGACCAAGCTCCACGAGTCCGTGATAGACGAGGACGCCGAGTGCGACATGGGAGGAGCCGTCATCGGATCTGTGGCGGAGGAACAAGCGCTGTCGTCGGTGGCAGGCCCAGTTGGGCCGTCCATGCTTGTGCTGATCGGCGACAATTGTCCGTTCAGGGGATGCCGTGCTGTCATGGAGGTGACAGCCGAGCCAGAGTCGATGGTGGTCATGGGGTTTGCGACCGGTAGTCCGTGGCCCGTCCGGTAGGAATCCATCCACGGGGGAGACCGGGGAGGGAGCATGGAGCGATGGTGGTCGTTCAAGTCCAGACCACCAACATTGGCGTCCGACCACGACAAGATTCTATCTTGGGCAATCGTGCGCAGAGACTGTTCCATAGCTCGTTGATAGGTAGACGACCAAGCCAACCAGTGAGCGACCGGCCTGTGGCTGGTCTGTAGGTGGTGTAGATGATGATATACAAGCGAATATGAGCTCTCGAGAGGAAGGTAGTCTGGCGGGGAAGCAGAGCGAGAAAAGAGGAGAAGAGGATGTGAGGAGTAGAGAGGAGGTGATTCTTGTCTTCCGAATGAGGAAAAAAGCAGACGTGGTTGGGCAGTCGCTCACGATCTGCGTGTCGGTAGCAATGGGGTAGGCGCACGGGAGGACGACGGCCAGTGCATGCAAGAGTGGAGCAAAGGAGGAGACGCAGCTCCAGTTGCAGGCGAGACACTTGCTGGCGCGAAGCAACGTCGACTCGTCAAGTGGTTCTCCGGACGATCTGAGGTGGTGAGTGGAATACGATGGGAGGGGCCAGGGCGGCAATGGCCATGAGACATCAGACCAGCTGCCGGACACCGATGTCGTCTGTGGGGAGCAGTATCTGTCGTATCGTGTCGTGTCGTATCGTATCGTACCGTACCGTTTCGCAACGAGCCGGATCGTATCGACGAGTCTTGTTTTTCCGTGATCAAGCACTTCCGCCTTGTTGTCTTCTGGCTATGCACCCCAAGTCAGTGGATCAACTCGTGACCCGGCAGGCTGGTGACACGGGAGAAAAGCAATGTCGATTCCGCAGAGGCAGGAAACCGGCAGGACAGAGACAAGAGAGGCAGATGCTGAGGGGGACGTCGTATGGGAGGGCCGATCTGGTTGGAGGAGAAGTGGAGGGGAGAGCTCTTATTGCTGCTCCCTGGTCGTTGAGAGGTCGTCTACTTGTGCTGGGTTGGGTTGTCGTATCCGCCCATACAGTGGAACTACCCTCATCGACGAGCCCCTGTCCATGATGTTGTCCCTGTGGTACGGTCCCCTGCTGTCTGTCGGTACGCCAATGTGACAAAGAACAGGGAGGCATCGAGGGGTCGGTGGAGAACTGGTGGGAGAGCATGACCAGACAAATGGCTCAGGATGTTGGCTATGTGAATATCTGGCCGAGATGCTGGGATGAATGGCGAGGGAATGCACGTACACCCTAAGCACCACAGCGACAGGGCTATCCTTGATTGACCGGCGCCAATCCTCGATGCAGGAAGGGTCCTGCAGCCGGGTCTGACGACATCATCCAGCGAGTGGGTGGGTAGTTTCTCCGAGATCTCCCGTAGGCGGTGTGGTTGAAGATGGTGTAGGGAGTCCGGCTGATGGTGATGGTCTTGATGGTGTTTCTGGCCTTGCAGAGTCATCGGAGTCGTCTTTTGATAGAGAGAAGGAGACACGGAGATTATTTAAATCCACTGCCTGCTCCTTCATACCATCCAAGTGCGGATGCGGGGTCTGGGGCCCTCGAGGGAAGGCGCGACGGAGACTCCCGTTTCGATCTTTGCAGGGTCTGCACGGTGCACGGCAGCCGGTGGTATTGTGTGACCGTGTCTGCACAGTCCGGCAGACGGAGGAGCACTTAGGCTTCCTCCTTCTTTCCTCATTTGCGATGCACCGTCTCCCACGTTGCATCTTCTCTTCTGGACCATCAATGAGCGCATTCGACCCGAGACGAGACCTGGATATGACCGCACAACACTATACGACTAGGCGACTCCAGATATGCGACTATACATCCAGCCAGCCACTGCAACTACCCAACTCGTAATGGCTGACCTTGGCGCCCACCCACAGCTCCTCTTAGGCCCAACATTACTCGACTGGCCGCATGATCTACTATGCACTGCCTTCTCTTTCCAGTTTGGATCATCGCAGGGGAAATGGGTGTGATGGACGGTGCCAGTTCGACACAGGTCGGCAAGTCGCTTGAATCTTGACAGATTGTTGCGCTCTTGCTGACCTCGTCAAAGGTATGGAGTGAACAGGTATTAAGTAAAAAGTGAGGCTATCGTCTCCTCCATGCTGCATGGAAAGACACATGGAGAGGATGGCCACGTCAACAAGAATTACGATGATGAAATCGTTGGACGCAATGCCATGCCATGCGACGCCATGCCATGCAACGATCTCTTCAGCCGAGAGATGGTCCAATGGACTGTCCGCCTCAGGGCCTCGGCTGCTCGATCTGGAAACAGCCGTGTCTCCATCTTCACCGTCACGACGACCGTTCATCTGCATCTCCTGCTGCTGTTACAGCAGCTGCAATGGAGTGGTCTCTAGCCAGACGGCGCAAGAAAGGAAAAAAGAAAGGGAAAAGAAAAGAAAAAGAGAGACAGACTCACATTAGGCCATTGGATGCCTCTGATTGGTCCCAAAAAAATGGCAATCCTGACCTCCCGTCTTATTCGTACTGGCTGCTTTTTTTTCTTGTTCGTTTTTTTCTTCAATTTATTTTTCAATTTTTTTTCCTCGAGATACGTCGCACCACCTACACCCTGCTCGGCCGAGACATGTCCGGCGCCGGTGTATGCATTCCCGGCTGCTCTTCCGGGGAAATCCCGGAGGCTCCGTGGAAGCCCCGGGCAGGAACGAAACTTGAGGGTATATGTATGCTACGTTGTAGTATGTGTTCTTCCAAATCACCGGCTCTGCGAGGGTACAGCGTCACCCAGCTGCACCTGAGATGGGCGTCAACAGATCCTTCATCGGCGTGCTCTACCGAGCACTATCGACCCCTCGAGTTCCCAGACTGCCATTGGCTGTACGGGCAATTTGTGTGTCGTACTGTAGACGTCCATCGTATTCTTGCGCTTGGCCCCTCCACACCTTTCGTATCCCCCCTGCTGCAGATGCAGATGGCAGCAGTGGCCCTGCCGACAGGGGTTTCAGGCTCCCCCAGCTTCACAGCGCCAGCTTCTGCTCCGTGCACCGACGGGGTCCTGCAATGCCATCCAGACATCTCGTCAACCGAACGGTGCCAACACACGATGGTATGGACACAAAGCACGAAACTGCGGCTATCTTAGCCGCGCCCTCATGACCGTCCCACGACAACGCAGACTTGACCACGCCATGCCGTCGACAGATTCCCTTCCAAGTATCGACGACGTCAGACAGACGCACCTGGTCGTGTACTGCGGTCCCGCCGGGCTCGAAATGAGGAATATCGGGACTTGCATCGCTGGTCAAGACCCTCAACTGAATAGTACCATAGTACTTTTTCAGCCCCACACTAGGTAGGTAGCACGGATCTGGCACAACTGAAGCAATACCGGGAGATGTTTGTGAACCTGGGCATCCCGTTACTATATCCGGGTTTGTTTCGGCGAAGCCGCCAATACCATCGCGGAATTCCTGCAGCGACGAGCCGTGATACTCACTCACCACCTTCCTTCCCATCAGGCCTGACTCAATGCCACCCATATCGATGCCATGTCGTGCCACAAGAGATGGATGCCTGTGCCATGATATCACCTGTCGTGCTGCCCAACCTGTGGGAAACATTCCGACAAGTCCCAGGTCATTTTTTATTTTTATTTACACGACAGGTTGGGGTTGCACGACGTCGTAGATTTACAACCACCACGACCGGAGGCAGTCTTCGCATCCCCGATCCTCCTCTCCCTGGTTTTGTCGGCATAGGTTGGTGGGTGGGTGGCTGACCACCTGTTGCGGTGCGCCACACCATCTTTCATGTCCACCAGTGTCAAAAATAACTTGATGCATTGCGTCTTGGCGACCCCGGCTCCACAGCTTCTGGATTTCTCCAGACCATCCATCCTGGGGGTCTGCAAGCACCACGGAAATTACTCTTGTGCGGCAGCGATTGGATCTTCAATCATCCATCCACCCATTGAAATCCCACCACTTTCTCTATCATGTTGATCTGACTTGACTCGCGGGCTTACATAGTACATACATAGTACCAATTGACTGAAAATAGGGACAGCCTGATCCTGCACACAGTCTCGCGTGAGGGGATGTTCCATTCTGATACTCCAGACTTTCGTTCAAGTCGAGCTGTCGCAATGCTAGATCGTGGCTAGTTGGTATGGACCTTGTTCTGGTTGCATCGCCGTTCTTCAACAGCCCGGCATTGGATGGCGATACCACTGTTGGAGAACAAAAATGGTAACTCTCTTTTTGACAGGACGGCTCGGTCGATCTGGCCCAGCCACCGAAGTCGTTCTGCCGTCGTACCGGCGACGGATAAATGGCTTGAGTCCCTATAGTGTACTACCAAAACTACCCAAAGTAGTCTCTGACGACGTTGAGATTGGACTGACCGTGAAGGAAAATGGCTGGGGATTTTCGAGCGACGGACCGAGTCGGGCCAGTCGTCGATCATCTTCCCGTCACCTCATGTTTCCCCCGGTCTTCTGGAAAGCCGGACAGCTGTTGGCAGAACTGGGATACTCCTAGCTTTCTCAAGAGTCGGTGGCGTGTAAGAAAGGAGTGTGCCTGCATCGAGCACACCGCTTCTGCGAGCCATCGAACGAGATCGATATCGACCAAGGAGTCAAGGGAGGTCTATGAAGCTATCACCTGCTCTTGAAGTTATCATCAATTGACATCTCAGAATGCTGCCTGAGAGTGAGGCGTCCCCCTTTGATGCCCGAGATACAGGTCCAAGAGTGTCGTGTCGCAGGACACTCAATCGCGGAGCCCCCCACGTTTTGGCGGAGAGTTTGTGGCAGGGCCTCCCTTGATTCCGCCAGTTGTTTTAAGGGCAATCAATCTATCTACCGAGAGACGAGACAAAACCCAATCTTGCCACTTCGAATTGGGTTTCCAAGGGATCCGCCTGCGACAAGGCTGTCTGTTGTGAAGATGGAGAGAAAGGGCCGCGAACTTCCATGTGTCATCGCACTTGGCGATTGGCCGATGGCCCCCCATGAGCGCGGCCTGATGTGGTGAACGTCTTCGCTTCCATGGCCCTGGGACGGTGGCCGGGTGGTTCTGTCTGGAGCTAACAATGGCAGCGCCTGTCAGACAGACAGCCTCAACTTGCTTCTTCGGAGATCTCTTTCTGGGGAACGCCATCAGAAGCAGTGTGGGTGGGCTCATCGCAGTAGATTCATGTGGGTCGATACATCCAGAAGCTACTATGATACGCCGCACGACTGCATATGATGCATCAGATACAAGCTGCTCCGTACCGCTACATCGGCTAACCTTCAACCCCTCCCTCCCGAGGACGGATTCGAGAGAGAAAGACGGAAGGGTTTCAGACATCTCGTCTGCCACCGATGTCCCAATACTCACTCGTAAGCGGCATACCGAATGGGGGAATATCTTGACCCGGACGTGGGGTTTCCATCGCCAACGACGAATGGTCGCAACCGACGGGTCTATTCAGAAACAGGTTCAGCGTTGTGCTACGAACTGA
>MUZH01003882.1:0-28105 GCA_003012965.1 Juglanconis oblonga | reverse complement strand
GCTAAGTATAGTTTATAGTATATTATATAGCTTAGAAGCGCGTTATTAACTTATTTTTTTCGATAATCTAATTATATCGTATATAAAGAGGATACGGCTTTCTTAGGTATAGAATTCTATTATTTATTATAGAGAAATTATATATCGAATATAATAGGTTGCGTTAATTGAAAAAGTAACCGACTCGATATTGTAACCGACTTAATATATAACTACGTTAGTAACTATTAGTAATTATAGTAAAAACTATAGTTAGTGCTAGTTAGTGCCCTAACTAAAACTATATATAGTTTTTTAAAGGTCTAACTATATATAGTAACTAAAATATCAAGGCACTAACTTAGCGCCGTGATAATAGACAGACCTGTTGAGCCTGCGGGAGCGGCCGTCCGCCGACTCTCCCGCCTGCCTGCCCAGAAGATTGTCTGTGTCATAATGATCTCAGATAAAGTCCGGCACCTCGACCTGTGTGGGATGACTGCAGCTATGATGATGCATTGCAGCATAATAGATCCGTGTGACGTCCTGCGAGGAAAAAAATCTGATGAGTTACTATACAACAACATATTCGTGACATAGAGTGACTGAGATCCCATATTATCACTCCCAGCCCGTCGGACTGCGAGGCCCCATAACCATGCAGAAAGAGATCGGCATCTTCC
Organism: Juglanconis oblonga; assembly: GCA_003012965.1. Lineage (NCBI taxonomy): Eukaryota > Fungi > Ascomycota > Sordariomycetes > Diaporthales > Juglanconidaceae > Juglanconis > Juglanconis oblonga. The sequence goes on along the minus strand of MUZH01003882.1, from coordinate 27,443 downwards.
CAGCCTCAGGCGAGCTCGGTGGAAGCACGTACCGGCACTTACTGAAGCTGGTTTCGAACGACCAAGTCACGCTCGTCTGTCGGCACCCGGAGAAGGTCGAGACAGAATACAAGCAGGCGGGCGTGACGGTACGCAGGGCCTCGTACGAGTCTTCGCCGCAGGAGCTGGAGCTAGCGTTCAGCGGGCTGGATGTGCTCTTCCTGGTCTCGTATCCGAGCCATGTCCATGAGTACCGTGTGAAGGTGAGTGCAACTTAGGCCTCCGAAGTCGCAGGACTACCAGTGGAGAGCAGATATCTCACATGTTCCAGGTCCAATTCCCGGTGATCGATGCTGCGCGGCGCGCTGGGGTGAAGCACATATTCTACAGCAGCCTAGCGTTTGCCAGTGATAGCTCGGCAGGCTCTCTGAAATCCGACTCCCTGACCGTGGTCATGCAGGCACACCTGGACAGCGAGAACTATCTGGCATCTCACGCTAGAGCAGATGCCGGCTTCACTTACACCTCGATTCGCGAAGGGTTGTACTCCGAGTCCTTCCCAATCTATACCGCATTCCTCGATCCCAAGACAGCTCCGGATAGTGCGGAGGTGACGATTCCTCATGACGGAAGTGGTCCTGGTGTCAGCTGGGTGAAGAAGGATGAGCTTGGTGAGGCTTCAGCCAAGCTGATCGCGAAGTATTGCGGTGTCGGCCAGTTCCCGCAGCGACTTGTGAACGGAAAAGTCCTGCTATCCGGCACGAGGGAAATCAGCCTGGCCGAGACGGTAGAGATTCTGGGGAAAACGGCAGGCAAGTCTCTCAAGATCCGCCAAATCTCGATAAATGAATACGTGAAGCTCCCGCAGGTGGTGGGTAGGTTCGGAGATGAAGAGAAAGCGCGGGCGTGGGCGACTGCGTGGGAGGGTATTCGGGCCGGCGAAGCGGCGTTGGTGACCCAGGATCTGGAGGAGCTCCTGGGAAGGAAGCCGGAGGAGTACGAGAAGACGATTGAGGACATGTTGGCGTGACCTCGAGGGGTGTTAGATTGCAAACAAATTGACGACTAGTCTATGCATGGTGTCTCCCCTCAAAGCTTGTAACCCCGTTGCCAGAAGAACGCATAACATCCTGCCAGGCTCAGAACGGACAGACCGAGGTTCATCTCCAAAACAGACCATATCCAGAGACAGCCCAGGGGCGGAGACCGCTTTAGGACGGCAAGGTAGCTATACTTGTTGGTGATGTATATCAGATAGCATCCGGCAGCTACACTCGTGGCGAAGAAGATGGCCTGTCGCAAACCGTACTGGTATTTTTGTGGCACGAAGGGGCTGAGGGTGGTGTTGGCAGGATGGGGATGGAGAGCGTGGACGAGGGCGGCGAAGACTGATCCAGATAGACATCGGTTAGCAACGCATACCGAGTCATTGGACTAACGAGCATGTTGGGGCAACGAACCCATGAGTGCCTGAAACGCCCTCTCCGTGATGTTCTTGTAGTCAATCTCCATCGCGTACTGGTGTTGGACCAGGAAATCCAAGGTGAAGTGCAGCATGGCCAGGCAGACCGCGTAGAGGAGGGTATCCATAAGCCGATCGGCCGAAGAAGACAGCCCGTCCGCAGCATCGTCATCATCTACTGCATCCCCCTCGTTCTGTCCCTTGTTCTTCCGCTGTTGTTTGTCGGCCAACTTGAACAGATTCTGGTCCTCGGCGATCTGGAGCAGCGTCTTCTCGGTGGGGCCGGACCTGTCGGGTTGGCGAAGCTTGATATCCTTGGCCTTCTTCTCCTTGCGCTGGCGAGCCATGTTGACGGTATTGTGCTTCCAGACTGGGTTGGTGGGCCGAGTCGCGTGTCATCTGGCGATGTTGCCACCGCTGAGGCTCTTCACGTTCGTTAGAAGCTTGGCCCTTATCATCCATCCCAGCGCCCGGGGCCCGGGCCGAAGGACCCCTGTACGGGACCGAACATATGTCATATGTCAAGGCCTTCGTTATTGCTTTTTCACACAGCAGGTCACGAGCGTCTTCACCTTAAGCATGCCCAGTTTCTGACATGCCTTAATTTCCGTCGCAAAGGGCCCGGGAATAGCATCTTTTAGGAGCATTCTCCGCAGTACTCGATGCAGTCATCCGAAGGTATCTGAATATCTTGGGAGGCCTGGCCAGCATCTCAGTGGCCATGCCGGACAACACGGTGCAATGATCAATACTTCGTTTTCTAAGCAACCATGACCCCGGTTGCCTTCTCTGCTCTTGAGGCAGCGTGTAGGTCGAGAGGCTCATGTATGCGTGGTAGGTACATTGCTTCTGGCCTTATTAACGCACGTCTATTCTCAATGACCCAGAACGACGACGACGCTCTCCAAGAGGTCGACTGCTTCAGGAGGGCGATCCGTTTCGGAACTGTGGCTTTCGGGGAGGATCATGTTGTGTCTGTGGGCTTTCAGATTTCACTCGAGCTCGTGTTGCAGGAAGTGCTTCCGCGTCTACAACCACAACCGCAGACGGAGGGAGAGGACCGAATCACCGTTAGAGTATATGGCCTCTGAGTAGGTATTTGTAGTGCACGCCTAGGTATCCTCAGTAAGCACTGTACTGAAGATCATCTTTGAACGGTCGTGTGGCTGGAAAAGTTCTAACATGTCTCATTGGCTACTTTGGTCCATCCAGCCGGACTCTTCATAGTAAACGACAGCTGTTGCCAGTCTATTTCCGAAGTCTCATAGTACTTCGTATACAGATTACTCCTACTCCGCTTAATGCTGGCATGAACCCGTCTTCGTGAAGACCTAAAGGCCAGTCGCTACGAAGCTCTCTCGGACCTTGTGTAGATGCGTTTTGCAACTCGCGCACACACAATTCTTGCCTTCTTGACAACCGTGTGTTGAAACCTCGCGAACCTCAACCAGAACCCCAAAACCCCAGGCGGCCAAAAAACCCACATCTCCCTGCGACAAGGTGAGATTCGTCTCGTACGCATTCGCCCTCGTCATCACCGTGATAAGAAAACCGACGGGCTAGCTAGACTACTCATCACATGGCCGCTCTTGCACGCAAATCTGAACGGTGATCCAACGTAGCAAGCACTATCATACGAGTGGGGAGAACAAACACGGCCAACGAAAATCCGGCTTAATGGAAATCTCTATCAAGTGCTGGATCGTCTTCGTCTGTTGGACGAGGACCGAGGCATATGGATCGATGCTTGTTTGGCTATCAGCCAGTCCGATACTCCTGAGAGGAACCCCCAAGTCCAGAACATGAAGGCTATACATTCGCACACGCAGGAGACATTAGCCTGACTCCATGGACAGCTACAGCAGTGTCTCGATTCTTGCCTGTGGAGGTTCTTGTGCGAGAACCATACAACAACCCTGTTGACCGCGAACATGACTGAAAAGAACGGAAAATGTGGCTCACCAGACTTACTGGCCCAAGGGCTGGACTGCTCAAGAGGGGAGGTATTCCAAGCAACCTACGTTGGCATTCTTGGAGACCACCGACCTGTGGTCTCATGAACTATATTCAGTGTATGTTGTATCCAGGACGACGAATGCCGTCAATTCCGGAAGAACTTCCTTCGCGACTCGATCACGCACAATGTTCCTTCTTGCCATGGATGCGCCATACAAGTTGACGTTATCAGTCTTTGTGCCGAGGTCGACCGAGGGCATATCGAGGATCCTTTCGAGGCCATGGCGGTTTGCCCTGTTGTGAACCCGGTCTAAGAAGGATCGGATCACACAGGCTGCAGGTCGTGGGTTAACAAATCCCTCGAGGATTCAACTCACAGAACCGGGCCATTGCCTTCATGATGGTCACTCCAGACCCCCTTACGTGAGCAACGGGCTCCCAGACTCTCGGTGTGAGCAACCGGACCGGACGCGATACTGTTTTGTCGGGTGTTGCTGATCGCCACTGGGTCCTATTTCCGCAGGGAGGACGTGGCCAGGCCGAAGAAACTCAACATGCAGCCCAAGAATCTGACAGATGCTTGAGCTTTCCAGTGCCAAGTACGCGGGTATACGACCTGTTCCGCACCCAGGCCTAGGTCTCTGCGCACGCCGCTCATTCCTCACCGAGTACACACGCTCTCTTCTCGTGATGTTGTTTCTTGTTATGATCCCGAGAAGACATCTTATATCAATCGCTAGGTTGAGAATCCAGAGGGGAAAACCCCTGAGGTCCTGCTTCTTTTCCCAGTCGCGCTTTAGATCGAATGTGGATTACCTCAAGCCTAGCGTACCTAGGTAGTGCTCTGTTGAAGTCTCACGCTATGTGGCTGCGATATGTTTGTCGCCAGGCCTGCTGAGGAGCACCAGCCGTTTGAGTAACGCCACGTCTGGCTGAGATTTCCCGAATTGAACGCCCCCCTACATATCTAGAAAAGAGCCATGTACGACAGTAGTCGACATGAACGAGCACACCCATTCGAGACCAGGTGCAGCAGCCAATGGGCGACCTCTCACCAACCGTGCAGCGTGGAGAAACCTCCCCTGACGATCCGTGGCTCAGACAACAAGAGAAACATGAGGCTTGTGTGAGGGAACAGGGGAAGTGATCTCACCATCTTCATGCAACGCTATCAGTAGCGCAAAGTAGCGCAACGGCCTATGCGACCCTCCCGACCGCGACCGCGACCGCGACCGCTAACCCCAGGTGTATGGGTCGCTAGAGATGCCCATTCGGTGCATAGTCCGAACTAGTTCCGGCCGACGGTGGAAGGAAAGGACTCTCCGGGTACTTGTCGATTTTGCCAGGCCAATCTAAATGCGCTGCAGCGTGTAGATTGCACGTGGGTAGACGCGCTTGTCAAAGCCAAGCTGGGGCGCCGGACGGGCGGCGACTGTGAATGGTTGCAGAGGACTTGGGAAAAAACACAGGCCAATCTATCTGGATCGGTAGTACGCGTGCAGGGCGCGGTGGTACCAGCAGCGGCGTTCATGGACTGTGGTTTCGTTGGATGAGAGGAGAAATGGTTAAAAGTAAGCGACGTCACCGCCTCTTGGGGGTGTTCGCCAAATCAGACACAGCAGTAGATGAGATGACAAGCAGCCACAGTTTTGAAACCGAAGGCAGATGGACGCCTCAGCGCCAGGGTCAAGGCACTGCCTCGGAATGCTGCGGCCGCCGATGAGCCTGTGAGCCCACCGGGGCCCACCGGGGGGTTCCATGAGGGTTGCATCTGACATGACGGGCTATGACGGGCTGTGACTGGCTGGCTGGGTTGATGGTCGAGGCCTCCAGTAATTAAAGAGAATTATGCCCCAAGGACTCGGTGCCTCCAACAGAGAGGGCATCCGTCCCAATGGAGAATCCAATGGAGAATCCAATGGAGAATCCAATGGAGGAGGATATTTCTCGCGTGGCAAAACTCGGGACAATGGGGGGGAATCTCTCCGGCGCCTCTCCGACTCCGCGACAGGGGATGCCAGGCCGTGCCAATGACGATACTCTGCGGCAAGGCGAGCTGGCTGATGGATCGACGAGTCAGGGCAAAGCGTGACACACTGTCAAGATTGGATTGTTTAACGAGGTACTATGGTACATGACATTGCTTCAGATCTGACAGGGTTCTGAATGTTCCGGCGAAGCATTTGACGGTGAAGCATTTGAGCATGAAGGCTGTCAGGTTGTGTCGGGAGGTCGCGGGGGGTCGCGGGGGGTCGTGTAGGCGAGGGGGACCCTGATCATCATCAGGACGGCCGAAAAACCAATCACCAGCTGGCTGTCGCTGATCTGATACAAACTCGTCGAGAGTGGGAGGAGGCTCCAGGGGACTGCGGATAGAGGGTTATGAAGGATGTCTTCAATGCGAGTGACGAGACAAGATGTGTGCCACTGCCTGTTCGGACCATCTGTCCGAGATCACAGTCGCATTCTGGCAGGAAGCTGGAGCTGACGGCCATGTCGACGACACGACCATGTTCATCGTGGGCTTTTGCGAAGGCGGCATCATCGTCCACGGCCTGCTTGACTTGGGGCACAACTTGATCGTGCTGGTTCGTGGTCGTGGTCGAGGTCGTGGTTGAGGGCATGGTCGAGGTCGTGGTGCTCGCCCTCGTCGACTATCCAGAACGGATGAGCTCAAACGTGGAAGCGACAGTCCCCAGACACATGAGAGGGAGCCCGGCCCACAAGATGCCCTCTTCACCTCGCAACACATCAGACGTGGGAGAAGCGACGTCTTGGATGTTTGCACAAGTGCTACTTGGTATTACCAGACAGGAAAATGATCGACGTAGGTAGAGGCCTTCCCTGGTCAGGGTGGGCCTGCAGTGGCCTGCAGTAGCGGGCCAAGCAGGCCCACTCTCGGAGGTATGAACTAGAGTATAAAATACAGTAGTGCCCATATCCGATATCCCACATCCCACATCCCACATCCCACATCCCATATCCCTTATCCCATATCCCATAGCCCATAGCATATAGTCTGGAGGGTATGGATATGTGCAGTACGAATGTGAAGTACGCATGTGAAGTACGCATGTGCCATATAAATAGAAAGTAGGGGTTGAGATATATCACCAGTGGTGGATTGGAAGGATTGCGTACACTGAGGGTTTACGGATTGATGAGTGAGGGTCGACATGGAAGTCGGCAGTATCTTTCTACTACGGTACTATGCACCACAGGACCATACCAGGTAGTTGGGAATGCCAAGATTCCATGGCACTACTGTAGCTACTATACACTAGATATAGTACAGCCACACTGCCACAAAGGTGCAGTGACAGGCGTACCTGGCTGGTTTAGGTAGGTACGTAGGTACGTAGGTACCTCCGTAGTATGTACTTACAGAGTGTAGGAGGCAGCCAGGACTCCAACACCTCCAACGCTACACTACACCACACCCCCAGGTTTGCCTTGTCTCCACTATTAGGCCCCACACACTCCTTCCTACCAAGTACGACTTCGAGTGGAACCTTGCACCCTCACATCATTCTCTCCTCCCATCGTGCACGGCGACCCAACAGCCAGCCTCCCACGCTTTTGGACTTGTTATCTTTGTCCAGCTCCATGACTGCAAAGGCATAGCATGGCATAGCTCTGCACCTCCTATTCCATCCATTCCTTCTTGATCAGCGCTGGACACTTAGTCAACAGTGCAGTGCAGTGCAGTGCAGTGCAGTGCAGCGGCACAGCCATTCCGATTCCCATTCCCATCGTCACCACCACTGTGGCCCCAGCTTGTTCACCGTATCGTATCGCACCGCACCGCACCGCACCGCACCGTACCATACTTCGCGGCGCATTGGCTCCAACAGTCTCAGATGGTCTCCAACAACAACTGCAATCTTCAGTCTCGCTAGATTGAGCACCAGAACCCACCTCGACGCGCTCCCCACCATAGCAACCCTGCCACTCCAACAAACAGTGCAAGCACCCTGCTGAGGAGAACACGCTGCGACAACTGCCACCACAACTGCCACCACGAGCTCTCCTGACTTGGAAATCACCCTTACCTTCATTTGGAAACCACCCATGGGCATATTCTGGTTTGGGTCTTTGTCAACATAGCATCCAGCCAGCATCTGGGGAGGAGAGACAAGTCCTGCCACTGTACGAGTAGGCCGGCTGGCTTGGATAGGCATCAAGGAAGAAGCAAGAGGTTCTAGGAAACCACCACACCACACAAGCCAACACACATGGCGTATCAGGGAGGTTACGGAGGGCAGCCCCCGCGACCTCCACCACAGCGCCAGTACCCTGGCGCCTCCGGTCCACCACCTCGACAATACAACCAGCAGTACGATCAGCATCAGGGCGATTATGGCTACGAGAGCTATGGCTACGATCAAGGCTATGGAGCTCCCTACGCTGACGGTTATGCCCAGCGCGGCCAGCCGCCTCCCCGCGATCCGTACGGGCCCGTGCCAGGCCGTGGTGGTGCCGCTCAAGGAAGGGGCCCGCCCATGAATGGAGGTCGCGGCATTCCAAGACCTCCCACCGCGGATGGCCACCGAGGATATGGTCCCTCCGGGCCTGGCAGACCTCTCAATGGTGCTCCTCCAGGTCGAGGACGTCCTCCACCTTTCAGCCAACCTCACTCAGATCCTTCCAGTGAGTCCAACCCGTTGTTCTTTGCTTTTTCTTTTCCCCCCCTGGGTCATGGCAGAGACGTCTAACTACGGTCAAGTGAACCGTTCGAGACAGCCACTCATTCAATCTCAACAATCTCCAGGCGAGCCAGGATTCGGTGATAGCCCCTTCCCGACCTTTCCAGGCAAACAACGGAAGACAAACCTCGATGAAGAGCAACAGATCCTCGTTAGGATGGGCAGCCTGGATATTGATTCAAGAAAACCAAAAGGCAGAGCTCCACCGACTCGAGGTCCCTCGATGGACGACTACGGCTCACGGCCATCCATGGACTCCCAGCGGGGACCCCCGGGTCCTACACGGAATTACCCGCCGCAAGGCTTTCCAGATCAGCGCCGAGGTCCTCCGCCAACTCAAGGAGGATACGGAGACTACCCAGAGCCAGGATTTGGGCCTCCAGCTAGGACGATGACGATGCCGTCGCACATGGGTGGTCCGTCTGAGATGCCGCATCCGCCCCAGCGAGCAGATTCCGTGCCCTATGGGCCACCAGCGGGTCGAGGGTTGCCTCCACCGCCTCGCCCAGCAACTTCGAATAGTCATCGGGCACCGCCCCAGGGCATGTATCCCCCGCAACAGCGGCCACCACCGCCCCAGGGAGGAGGAGGCTATGGGTACGAAGGCTATGATGGAGGATACTATGACGATGGCGGTTACTACGACGAGTACTACGATGACAGAGGAGCCAATGGCTACCCGCCACCCAATGGGCCGTCGCGCGAGCCCGAAATGCCCAATTTCGACGCTGCCCCTGCCGCACGCAATTCCTTAGACCTGGCACTCCAGGCTGGCTCACTAGAGCCGCAGAGAGGACTGAACAGGATCCCAGAGTTGAACAAGAGTAAGTCGCAACCTGATTTGCGCGCACAGCAAGCAGTTTTCGAGATGGCACCGGATGCTCCTCCGATGCCATCCATGGGCTACCAGGCCCAATTTGATCAGATATCGAACGGTCCCAGTCCGCCTCCAGTTGGGCTCCCTGTTAATCCAAGAGCAGCACCGATTCGCCCTGGCCACCAGCCATCTCTCTCCAATCCTGATGGCCTGCCGTCTCACCCTGCTCCTATAAGGGCAGGCCACATGCCAGGCTCTATAGTCAATAAACCACCGCCTGTGCGCAACTACACCGGAGCTCCTACATCAACCCCCTCTCCTGCGCCTGTGCCTGTTCCAGGTCCACCTATGCAGGCGCGTTCGGCGCCTCCAGCCCTCGCAAAGCAGCAGGAACCGCCTGTGACGTCGGAAGAGCTGGAGCGTCTGAGGAACATGGTCAAGACCAATTCGCAAGACCAACAGACCGCGCTTCGTCTGGCTAAGAAACTGATTGAAGCCGCCGATGTTCTTGTGCCTAAATTGCCAGACCCCAAGGCGCGGGGGAAAGCACGGGAGCGTTTTCTGGTAGATGCTCAGAAGATCCTGAAGAAATTATCGAACGCCCAGAATTCTGAAGCCATGTTTACGCTCGCGGATGGTAATGGCAGGGGCTTGTTCGGAGGCGAGCCCGACAACAAGGAGGCATTCTCTCTCTACCAGTCAGCGGCGAAGCTTGGCCATGCGGCAGCGGCGTACCGGACAGCGGTGTGCTGTGAGATCGGCAACGAGGAGGGCGGCGGCACGAGGAAGGACCCCCTGAAAGCCATGCAGTGGTACAAGCGAGCAGCGACGTTGGGTGACACCCCGGCCATGTACAAGGTAGGCATGATCCTGATCAAGGGATTGCTAGGCCAGCCAAGGAACCCTCGCGAGGCCATCTCCTGGCTCAAGCGCGCAGCCGAGTGCGCCGATGCAGAGAATCCTCACGCATTGCACGAACTCGGTCTCCTATACGAGAGCGCAGGGTCGAACGACGTCATTCTCCGAGACGAAGCCTACGCGTTCCAGCTGTTCAAGCAGGCTGCAGACCTGGGCTACAAGTTCAGCCAGTTCCGTTTGGGCTCCTCCTACGAATATGGCCTTCTTGGGTGTCCGATCGATCCGCGGCTGTCCATTATGTGGTATTCGAAGGCTGCCGAGCAGGGAGAGCATCAGTCAGAACTGGCGCTTAGCGGGTGGTACCTGACTGGCAGTGATAATGTGCTGGGTCAGAACGATACGGAAGCGTACCTGTGGGCACGCAAGGCGGCGATGGCTGGGCTGGCGAAGGCCGAGTACGCCATGGGGTATTTCACGGAGATGGGCATCGGTGTTCCTGCCAACATGGAGGATGCGAAAAGGTGGTATTGGAGAGCTGCTGGTGAGTCTAATCACGAGTGCCTCTCACGGAACTGCAGGGCAAATGACTGACTGACTGACTCTCCAAACAGCCCAGGATTTCCCGAAAGCCCGCGAGCGCCTCGAAGAGCTCAAGCGCTCCGGTAAGAACGGCCCCCGTCAGCGCGAACGCATCTCGCGTAGCAAGATTGGCCAGCAGAACGAGGGCGAGTGCAGCGTGATGTAGTGTGTCACGACTGTATATGAGCCCTCCGCACCTGCTGGTCTGAGACCGCTACCGGGATCATCAACGATCGAAGACATCAGCGAGACATCCTATCGGGGACTTATTCGCCCCCTGAGCCGCGCCGGCAATATTGCACGACGAATACCTACTCCGGGCCCGCACGGACGACCCGTCACACCTACGCCGCTCCCGCCCAGTCATACGGGATCGAGGGTGAGCTCGTTGAGCTCGTGTATATCCATGAGTCAGCTGACAAGGGAGAAGAGCCAGAGGGTTAGGGAAAAGTATCAGCAGCTGGAGGAGCAGGCGAGGCCGCAGCGACCTGTGATGCTACCAAGCGTGAGGAGCTTCTCCTATGACATGCCTACGCAGCAAGCGGAGATGGAGAGGATGATCCGCGCTCACAGCTCCTCGCCTGCACCGGTGCCGCCGCCAACGCCGTTAGCAGAGTCGCCGCCGTCATTGTTGGAGCTGCGAGCGCCAGAACTGCCCCCACACCGAGAACCTTTTTCGCAGCAGGAGTTGCCTCCACAGCAAGATCTTTTTCACCAAGCGAGAGTCTACGCAGCAGCAGGGAGTTCCTCCACAGAAAGTTCACCCTCGGCGGCAGGAACTGGCCAAACAGCATGAAGAGCCTGAACAGAAGGAAACGCGTGACAACGCGAACTGTTTGTATGCTCAAGACTAGTCTCATCCACGGACGCATCTTAGTGTGGACCGGGAAATGGAGGGCTTCGGCAGAGTTGATGAGGAAGACTGTCCTTGTTCTCTACGGTGTCCAACAAGGCCGCGATTGTTATTCGAACCGAAAGTTGCAAAGAGTATTCGAAGTCAACGCCGGTGCGTACTGCCGTGGGCCGAAAATCCAATTTGATGAGTGGTGGTGTGAACAAAATGTCAATGACACGAGAATTATACAGCACAGGGCACGGGAGCGAGAAAAGGAGCGAGAAAAGGGGCGTACGCGAATTACGGAGCAGGAAAATCTGCAAATGAAAGGGGGCGTTTTCCAATGCTTCGGTCCCGGCATTTTCCTGGATGGCGGGTGTTCTTTTTGAGTTTATGAGCAGGCGTGGAGTTATTCGAGCTGGGTTGGCATACTCCGTTTGCAGTGAATGCACGAGGCACTGGAGAAACAAGTCTCAACAAGATACCACCTACCTACTCGTAGTTGATAATGAGAACACTTACTTCGGCACATGCATTTGCTGTGGACAAGCGCGAGGCAGAGAGTATCTAGATTCTGCATTTCCGAGCCCGTGAGGACTCGCACGTAGTGTGATCTGTATCGGCACGTGTAGGTGGGGTAGATGAGCAAGATTCATCATACAGTCGGTGCGCGCTCAAAGAGCAGCAACGCGACGCTCCCAAGGACACGCAAATAACGGTCCACTTCGCGATCAATTCCGTGCATTGTACCATCCACCAAGAATGCTGCTCTCTCGTCGCACACGGGTCGGCCACCTCCCGCCATCCATTCTGTCCCGTCCCGTGGCTGGAGATGTTCATCCTTTTCGCGCCGGCACAGCATCCACCATCCCCTGCATCCAACCTCCCCCTGTGCCACCAACACGGCCCCTGGTTCCTCCTGGCCAGCGCCTACGAGCTCTCGACGGCCTCCTTGACCTCGTCCGTGACCGTCTTGTTCTTCTGGCTCGAGTTGTAGATCATGATCCGGGTGACCTGGGCGACACCCACAAGAGCAAGGAAGAAGTTGACGGCTGCCAACAGGTAGTTCTTGGGCTTGATAATCAGGCACCAGCGGGTCCAGATCATGCCCGTGGCGGTCAGGGCACCGTTTTGGGTGAGGGACAGCTTCTCGGCGGGGCGGGCAAAGTCCGAGACTCCGGCGAGGACGAGGGCCCACTGGATCAGATTATGTCGGTGTCAGCAGTCGGTTCCCATTGATCCCCGGAACATGAATCATCATCATCATCATCACCACCACCACCACCACCATGGCGACGAGCGTAGAGGGGAAAGGAGGGCGGGAGGGTGGATAAGAGAGAGAGGGCCGCAGAAGAGAAGCAAGGGAGGGAGGAGGACAGGAGATCATAGCATACCTTCATCACCGGTGCCCAAAAGTGCACCGTCTTGAAGCCGATGGGGCTATCCCACATCCGCTTGAACCAGCCCGGCTGGGCGCCGCTCTCGGCGGTGGTGCTCTGCCATCGCCGACTCCACTCCTGGCGACGATATGCTTGACGGAAGGGCGAGGCGCGGGCGAAGGCGTGGCGAGTCTGGAAGGCGGCGGAGGTGGAGGAGAAGAGAGGCCGGGAGGCTCGGGCAAAGGTGGATGAGGGAGGCATCTTGCTCTTCTGTCTTTTTTTCTTTCTCTGGAAAGCGCACGGGCGGTGCGTGAGGGATACAAAAGAGATGTCGCTGTTTGCCGGATAGGAGATGTTGTTGAGGAAAAGGTCTAGAGAAAGTGAGTGGAGAGGAGAGGAGTCTCGGACGGAGGCGAAGAGGTCAGAGGTGGTGGTTGTCTAAGGAGAGTATCACCAAGCTGACGGTACACCAATTCGGGGTCCGATGAAGGAGAGGGAGGGACTCGTATGAGCAACGGACGGATCAAAAGTTGGGGTGGGAGTTTGACTGGGAAATGCAACTGCACGGCAAGGCCCGGAGATAAGAGATGGGATCGCTATGGTACATGGTACTGACTGATACGTCACTTATGCAATTATACGGCTTATGCAGTTTCCACTTTCAACATCCGTCCATCGACCTGCGGCAGCTTGACACTTTCCACCATCCATCCTTGCTTCTCGACCAATTGACGATTTCTCCTAGAGTCCAAGGGTACTTTGAGCGCACAGGCGAGAATGGCGACCAAATACGGATTCACAAAGTCCCTCAAGGAGGTCCGCTTCCTCTTCTGCCAGACGTCGGAGCACAGCGCTGCCACGAGGTGAGTCGGGGCGATCCACCGCCAACACTCGACCACCACTCGACCGGGACGACCACGGCCTGCGTCTCAGGACCGACGCTTGTGATGCCATGGTGGCACTGACGCTTTTTCCGCTGCGCAGGGCCTTCCTCACCCGAACCTATCCCACCATGAAGAAGCACAACCCCTCCACCCCGATCATGCTACGCGAGGCGCAGGGCACCCTGCCCAAGGTGTATGCGAGGTACGAGTTTGGGAAAGAGAAGAGCCAGTCGTTACAAGGTACGCACATCATCCCACACCGAACCCGCCTAGATTCTTTGGAGAGGGGAGCGGTTCCTCTGGGGCACGGGCACAAGCAGTTGGGGGTGGGGGGCAGGCAGATGGCTAACATCTGGTGGCAGGGCTCTCGGACAAACAGATTGAGGATACGGTGACGGCCTTGGTGCAACAGAGTGCATGACGGGTGGAGGATACTGCAGAGAAGCAGAGGTCGTCGTAGAAAGAGGCCATCGCAGGCCGGTTGACGAGGCATGCGGGACGCGGGACATGCTGCTGGCCGGGTCGTGATCACCACGAGGTAGAGCTAGGGACTTGCCCAGTGTACAGCACATCGAAATGGACTTTGAAAATAGAAGGCTACGGCCATCATGACCAACGGAGCACCTACGACTGGGATTGGGATCTTGGAAGTTGTCACAACCAGGCACAGTCACGAGTAGGAAACAAGCGCGATGTGGTCAACTTTTTATCCTTTCGCCTGTCAACCACAACAATACCATACCCATAGTCATTCGGCCATCCAGACGACCCAACCGATCCAACCAACGCCATTTTCGTAAAGTAGTCCTCATAAACACCAAGTTGTCCATCTGTCGGCCGTGTCTCATCGTCTCAGTTTTCGGTCATTCTCGGTCGTTTTCGGCATTCTCGTGTCGTAATCCATCCTCCCCTTCCGTTCGACTAGTATCTTGCTCACTTGAGTCATTGATCGTTCTGTTTCGCCGTTGTCTATCTGTCGTGATCGGTCGTATGTCCTCCGTCGTTCAACCACCCTTCCGCTCCTCTGCAGAGCCAACGCGCCCACCACGTCCACCACGTCCACCACGTCCACCACGGTGCCCATACCGGGCCCCGCGACCACCGCGGCCGCCATGTCCCTTAGTCGTGCCATTTGTGTTCTTCTTGCTTGGGCCCACTGTCTGCCAGTCCTCCTCGTCTCCCGACTGCTTAGTCTCGGTCTTCTGGGTTTCGGTCTGCCTCTGCTCAGTCTTCGGCTCTTGAGTCTTTGCAACAGCTGGTGCAGGAGCAGTAAAGCCCCTCGAAGCCTGTGCCTGTTGGATCTTCGCGCCACCCTGCTGAACCTGGTTCGTGCCGCTCTTCTGAGATGTAGCATTCATGTTCCTGCCCACCACAGTCGTAGAAGCAGGATCAGGCGTGATTCCCGACTTGACGATGCTCGCAGCGCGTCTCTTCCTCGTAGGACCCGCAGCAGCTGCCTGGTCCATGGCGGGGAACAAGTCATTGTTGGTCAAATGAGGCGCAGTGTCGGCAACAACTTCAGCGGCAGTCTTAGTGTCTGGTTCCTGCTGCTCTGCAGTAGCGTTGGCGGCGACTTCACCAGCCATCTTGGGAGCAGTCTTCTGTTGCACTGCAGCAGCACCCACATCGACAACGGGCTCAGTAGACGTCTTGATGTCCTCGGGTTGCTCTGTAGTCATCATCTTCGGAGCTTCCTTCTCCGGCTCGGCAACGAATCCGTTGGCAGGGATCGGTCGAGGGTTGGTAATCGGAATGGAGTTCGCGTTACCGCGAGTACGATCAGGAATGGGCCCAACACGCTTGTTCTCCTTGCTAGGAGGCGGCGGCTGCGTCACTTTGATCGCATCGAGGACCTGCTCAGCAGGCGTCACGAAGCGCTTATTCATGCCTGTGGTCTGACCGGTGAGTGAGGGTTTCTTCGCGTGGCCCTTGATGGGACCAACCTCAACACCGGGCACAGAGCGCTTAGCAACAAGAGGCTGATCGTTCTTCTTCGTGCTCATCGTAATGTTTCCACCCACAAGACCGCGTGCAGGCACGACGGCAGAGACGACGCTCGGCGCGGGCGAAGAGGGCAAACTGAAAGATGCCGCAGCAGGGTTGAGCTTCAACTTCGACGTCGGTGATGACGTGCGAGATGCTGATGGGTTGAATGATTGCACAGCAGCGTTCAGCTGGCTCTTGCTCTTGTTCGTACGGTGAGTCAACTTCTCCGGCGAGGGAGTGGGGGATGTCTTGTCGTTCGAGACGTTCTCCTCATTGTTCATCTTGGCCGTCTGTGGAGACCTAACATTCTTGTCCTTGATGAAGTCGGCCGAAGTCGTTCCGTCCTTGCTAGCCGCGAATGGATCAGAACCCTCCTTCTTGTCCGCCAGAGGGGCATCGCTCTTCACAACAGACGCCCAGTCACCGCTAGGCTTTGTGGTTGGCGCCACTTGCGGGAAGGGAAGAGCGACCTTGGGGAGGGCGACCTTGCGCTCAGTGCTGTTGGCAGACTTCGGAGTGCTCGTCTGCGAAGCGGAGGTCTCGAGACTCATCTTGGGTGGAGGGCCAGATTTCTTGGTCTGATCAATGGTGAACTTCTGATGAGCGAATAGGCCTGCGTCAGGAGACACATCCTTGCCCTCCTTGGCCGGCGGCTCGAAGATGGTAGGAGGCGAAGTGGAATTACCCTCCGTAGGCCCCTGATTCTCCTTGCTGTCCTGAGGTCCGTTCTCCTGGTCTCCCTTCTTTGGCGAACGGATCTTGCTTAAGCGCAGCGAGCCGCCGACGGCGTCAGCGCGGAATTTACCATTGGTCAACTTCTGGGGGTGGTCGGCAGACTTGGCCTGAGAATCTTCAGCCGCCTTGGTGGCTTCAGACGCAGACTTCTCAGAAGGCTCAGGTCGCGATGTCTCTGCCTTCTGCAAAGGCGAGTCTGGACCAGCACCCTGATCCTTGTTATCCTTAGAGCCGTCGCTCTTTGCCAGGCCATCCGATATCTCCGACGCGGGCTGCGTTCGCTTTCGCTTCGTCTTGCTCTTGGGCTTCTTTGTCTGTTGTGCGCCGTCGGAAGGAGGATCGTTGTCGTTCTGAATCGCAGGGGAGGGGCCACGCGAAGAAGAAGCGTTCGTGATAGCAGCAGCCGAGGGGGGGCGGTTGAACGCAGGAGAAGGACCACGCGACTGAGTACCAGTGGGCGTGTTAGACCGAGGACTGAGGAGCGAGCTAGCACCTTGCGCCTTCCCCCTCTTGTTCCTTGGCCACACGTTTCGACGAGCCTTGGGCTTCTCCTGCGTCTCAGTGGCAGACTCGGTAGCTAAGGGTACAGATGTCTCGTTGTTCACAGCGGCCTCGTTCGTTTCAGAAGGCTCTCTAGGCGGCAAAGTATCGCCCATCGCGTTCTCAACTGCATCCGCAAGCTCAGAAACAGCAAGGTGCTGGTTTACTTCGTTGAACCGGTTGAGAAGATCAGACGAAGTAAATGTTCCTTCGGTGGGGGAAGGCGTCCTCGTAGGGGGCGCGTCAGCAGCCCAGTCCGCTGGTAGAGGACTCCGCGGAACCTTGTGGCGAATGACTGTGCTCGTGGGGTAAGCTACCTTCTCAATGGGGGACAGAACCTGGGTTGTAGTCTTCCTGTAGCTGCCCTTCATAGTGTCGCCCTTGGTTGTCTCCTCTTCGATAGACTCGACGGGTGCAGCGAGGTCGGCTGCCGTCTTTCTGTAGCCAGTCTGCTTCTTCTCAGGGACGTTCGTCTGCTGGTCTTTCTTAGCAGCCTTCTTGGGCTGCGACTTCCCAGCATTCTTCCTTGCTGTAGCATCCTGGGTGACCTTAGGAGTAGTCTTCTTGCGGTGGGTCGTGATCTCCTTCTGGACAGGCTTCGCGGTCTCAGGCGTGATGGTCCTCGAGCTGGTAAGGCTCTTCTCGGTACCCTTGTCAACAACCTTCGGTTCATCAGTCAATGGGTGCTCCTCTTGCGGCTGATACTTCTGGGGCTTCTCCTTCTGAGCCTTGTCTTCAGCCTTGTTGTCCACAGGCGAGGCACTACGCGAACCAGCACGCGAAGCGGCGTCACGCGCAGAACCCTCCTCCGAAGGAAGGGAAACCTTAACGCTCTTGACGGAGTGGGTGCTCGCAGTGTCCTTGACGGCGACGGCAGCGTCATCCTCTTCGTCGGAGCTGGCTTCCTCCGAAGGCGGCTTCGTTTGCATCGGTCGCCAAGAGTCCTCCAACAGGATCTGGGCCCTGCGCTCGGTCAGGTTCTGGGAGTAGGGCTCCGGCACGTGCTCTTTCTCAGGCTTCACGGGTGGTGCAGGGTTGCTCGAGCCGCGACGCTGGGGAACATCCGGGTCATAGAGTTCGCGCCGGGGCGGTGGAGGAACCTGCTGGTAGAGAATACCGTTCGCCGGAATGAAGCTGGGAGTGGGCATTTGACCATTGTAGAGCGGGGTTGGAAAGGTGTGCTGCATTGAGCCTGGAGGGCCGTTGCCGTCGCTGAAACCAGTGAGGATGTCCACGGACTGCTGGTGGCGAAACGGGTTTGAGTCGCGGCGAATGTTCGCATCAACTGGGCGCGGCTGGTTCTGGTTCTGATTCTTAAACGGGCGCCGCGCAAGATTCGTGTGCTTTTCTTTCGATTTCGGGGTGTAGTGCTTCGAGTACAGAGGATACCAGAAGTAGGCGCGATCAACAACATCTGGAACGAACCCATTCGAGTTGACGCCTGCCCACTGAAGAGCACGGATCGCATCCGCGTCGGTTTGGAACCTGTGAAGAATGTTGTCAGCACGTGAACTGGTTTCCAAGAGCATAGATCAAACTATATAGTACTTACTCGACAATGATGTCGCTGCGCTTGGGCCTGACGGCGACGGGGTTGAACTGGGCAAAGTGCTTCATAAGCCCGCATTCGATTTCAGCCTCGCTCTTCTTGCACGGTGTCTTGAATTTGACAAAGATACTCCGCGAGGCCTCTTGACAGTTGGAGCACGAGCATTCGTTGAAGCGCTTGTCAAACAAGTAGTGGAAGTCCAACTCTCTTGCCCAACTATTGTTGCAAACCGGCACGAAGCCAGCCTTGCCGTGGTTCTGGTCGGGCCTGCTGACAGAAGATGGGTGGCGCCCCAAGGAACCATTGCTGGTCTGACGTGGCTCACGCAGGGAGTAAACAGCGCCGTGTACGGGATCATCGCGAATCTTTCGAGATCCATTGGACTGGTTGCTGTTGCGACGCTTACCGTTGGACTTGTTGTTGGCACCACCGTTGTTGCTGCTGTTCCGGTAGCCATTGCTGCTGTAGCCGTCGTTGCCATGCTCGCCGTGGTCACCGTAGTTCTGAGGCTGATGAATGTACCCATTCGGCTGGTAGCCGGGAGGACCTTGGTTCTGAGGGCCCATGAGAGGAGGTGACATGTTCAACGGTGGTCCATGAGGCCCGAACTGCTGTTGATCCATGTGTGGAGGCAGCATCGGCACCTGCTCCTGGAAAGGAGGTCCCATCGGAGGTCTCATCGGCATGGTGATACTAGGAGGAGGCGGGGGACCGCAGTGAGGTATGAAACGGTTGGGACCAGGCTGCATATGAGGAGGACTCGGGATGAAGGGACCAGGGCCCTGCACCATACCGTTCGACGGGACGAAAGTCGGCATCATCTGCTGCGATGGGTGAGGAACTGGAGGTCCCATTTGAGGGCCTTGCGACGGCATGGGCAGCACTGGGGGCCCCATGGGCCCAGACCGCCGATGACCTTGGGGCTTGCGACCAGACATGGGAAACCGGTAAGGGCCCTGCTTGGCGGTCTTGTTGGCGGCAGAAGCTCCAGGCTCAGAGAGGGAGGTGAGCTGCTGCTGATCAGGCTTGCCCTGCACGGCGGGAGGTGTCTCGCTGACAATGCGAGCGGCCTTCTCATCGGTGGTGAGCATTGGCGCAGCACCTTGTTCGGGGGCCGACGCGACCGATAGCTGTCGACTCGTGTGAAGCTTGTCAGATGGAGCCTCGGGGAAGAACAGGTTATCGGCAGACCCATTGCTGTCCTTGCGGTCTCGAACAGGGCTATTGGGCTGAGGAGCAGCTTCCTTCACGATGATCACAGGAACAGAAGCCTCAGTCGGAGCCGGTCTGGCCTCAACTGGGGCAGTGGCTTCCTTCGTGACGATCTCAGGAACAGGGATCTCGGCTTCAGCAGCCTTGGCCTCAACATTCGAGGTCGAATTACCAGTCTCGGCCGCAGCACCGTTTGTGGTCTCGTCGGTCTTGGTGGCGGCAGACTCCTCGGGAATGCTGGTGAGGGGAGCCGAAGGCGGCGATGTGCGGACAAGGGGCTGTTTGACAGTAGCAGATGTAGTAGGCGTGGGAGCCTGTGGCTTCTCCCTAGGCTGGACCTTCGGCTGTCCGTTGGGGTCGGGGGTCGACACAACGAGGGGCCCGCGAAACTTGGGCTTTTGGGAGCCGACTTGAATCGCGTTGTTGACGGGAGCGCACTGCATTTGGGTGTCGACAACAGCGGAAGGGGCGTTGGCAACGGGACGAGGATAGCGGTAATACGGTGGAATCGAGGGCTGCATGCCAGTAAGTCTCATGTGCTCGCAGATCAGAGCCTCGCGGAGCAAGGCGTGCTGTTGAGTGTTCATCTGTTGCACGTCGCCCGCCGGCCAGGTTGTGTACTCGAGCAAGCAGAGTGGGTCCAGCTCGAGGTTCCAACTGCAAAGGACCTGTTGGTTGTGCGGATAGCCAGGGAGGACGTGGAAGAATTCGTAGACGCCTTGCTCAATGCGGTTCTTCCAGTCTTGAAGAATCAATGGGTACTGTTGATGAGCCGCGGTGACGATCACGTTGATGACTTTCCACATGTTGTATGCACCGTTGGCCCACAAGGTGGCGCTGTCGAAATACTCGTAGAGGTCCTCGAAGGTTTCTGGACGGACCATGTGCTTCATCTCCTCCCAGTACTTGGCGCGGTATTCATCAGCCTTGGCCTGGGTCTGGGCGTCATCCCAGTTGACCAGCTCTCGAGAAGGCATGGCGCCGCCGTCGCCCTCCTTGATGACGATGTGGTTGGGCGGAAATCGTCCATTGTCAGTGGACCAGCGGCACCTCGAGTTGGGCGGAGGGCTGAGGTAGAAGCCCACGATCGGATCGATGGTCTTCTTACCATCCTTGCCGAGGACGTAGGACCACTTGCATCTGCCCAGGTCACCGCCGTACTCTCGAACCGGCCCGTACATGGCCGAGTTCTGCAAGATCAGGTTTTGGGTGATACCAGACCAGTCGTGGGCCATCTTGCCGAGTTGTCTCAAAGCGGGTTGGGATGAAGAAGTGATTGAAGGAAGAGGTGGTTGATCAGCAGATTGACCAGATGAAAGAATTGAATTGTAGCAAAAACAACGATAGTTGTAATGCAACAGGGAATAGAAGGAACTGAGTGTTGTTGGATTGATCAGAGTGATCTGGAAACAGGTGTGGTTTTGCAGAAACTGTTTTGGTGTTGAGGTTCGAAAGGAGCGTGATTTCGAAAATTGAAAAGTTGATGGGTGGCGGGTTTTGCAGGCCAGTGCAGTGAACGACAGTGAAGTTTGCAGAGTCAATAGAAGCTGCTATGACATCGCCCTGTGTGAAAAAAAAAAAGGAGAATTGCTGCAGAAACCACCGGCTCAAATTCACTGCCTACAAGCTTCCCTGGCGGGGCACCTTTGGGGGATAGATCTTTTGAGAGCTTCAATCCGCTCTCAGGTTGACAAGGCGAGCGGCAGAAATCTCAAAAGACCTGTCAGACGCAGGTGTGTTGTGAGAAGATGTCAGCAGCCAGCAGTAACTTCTCTCAAGCAGTCTCAGAAAGTCTGCAGAGGCAAATGAGGAGTGAGAGACCATTTGATGCATGTAACCTACCTCCAATAAGGATTTCGAAACCTCATATGGCTTTGTTGGGCGAGTATCACACTTCGCAACGAGTCCTGGCCTCGATATGCTTGTCTGCCAGCTTGGCCTCTGACACAAAGTCTTTGTTGTTGCAGCTCAAGCAGGCTGTCTTTATGCCCACCGTTTGCTATGTGGTATCCGTAAAGGAATGTATGAGGTCGTTTTGAGATGTCCAAGTCAACGTATCAGACAGAGTATGAGTATGCGACAGAAAGAATTTCCCAAGACGGCAGGAAGGCGGGCAGAGAAGTAGAGAGCAGTCCAGAGAGGAGAAGACGGAGAAATATTTCACTACACAATGATACAGATCAATAGAAGAAGAGGGGAATCTCATTTTGCGTGGAGCCTTGTCAGGAAACTATCGGGTCATTACTTTGGAAGCTGGCTGAGAAGCTTCAGTATCTTGGACTCATCAGCACCAGCAATGGCCTTGCCATTGTTCCAATCCACCGTCTGTCGCGTCTGTCAGCAGGGTCTGGAACATGCGGCATCCCCAGGGAATACATACCACCGGGCGATGAAAGTTCTCCGCGCTCTGCTTGAAGAGCTTCATGGCCTCGCTCTCTGATGATGCGCCCTTGACAATCGACGGGATGCCGCTCTTGCCCACATATTCCAAGATGGTTTGCAGTTGGTCGGTGGTGGGCGGGTCCTCGGTGACATTCAGCTCGAACTCGGCCCGATGAGGTGCTGTCTGGGATGAGTGATCGCTGGCCTGGTCTTCTGTCGCATGTTCGCTAGCGTTGGCGGATGCCTGCTTCAGGAGCGAGGCAACTCGCACTGAGGCTGGCGAGCTGGCCTTGTGGAAGAGGGTGACGATGTCCTTGGTTTTGTGCTGATAGGGGTGTCGATTAGCTTTATGAGCTCGTCAAAGAAGTGTCCGAGGCTTCAGGACGGATTCCCAGACTCACAAAGCGGAACATGGTGGAGGATTGACGCGTTTCTGCGGTGCTGTGGTGAGGAAATGTCCGGAGAACAAAAGAACAAACGGACGACGTTGAAATTGAGTTGGCGGATGTTGTCATTCCTTCCTGATTCGGATAGCTGTGTATGGTGGGCCGCTGGAAGGAGCTATGGCCAACCGTATTAGGCAGGCAAGGCCCGCTGTACTGCCTTAGGTACTACCTTAGGTACTACCTGTACCTTAGGTAAGGTACCTGGGTACCTACCGTATCTACTTAAGTGGGTCACTAAATCCCAGGACTTCGGATCTCGACATCTCGCAAGATCTTGTCGTCACGAACAGACACCAATGATGACCAACACTGCCACGCTGACTCTGTGGATTAATATGTATCGACAACCTCAGGCCCCTTGTTGAACCATGTCGAAGCTGTCAGGGTTCCCTGTCGGCAAGGAGCTCTCGGGCGTCTATCCCGTCTCGTGTGACGCTCATGAACCGGTCAGATCTTCGCAGGCTGAGACTCACTCGGCATCGCTCCCGGAATAACTTTCAATCAATGGCACTGTATGGAGATGGTAGAGGCTCCCAGTATGACACGCACGCGATACCCTGGTCAGATGGCTTGAAGTGCCCACGTGTCGCTCATCATTACCTGGGCAAAGACACCGCCCGTGTTCTCCAAGGTACATCTGGTATCTGCAGCTTGTTTACGTATACAGAACCCCGACATGGTACTCCGGCGGTATATTGTTCTCGGGTGTCACGCTTGGAACACCGTCGTACCCACCCGTCGGCACCTCCACCGTTTCATTCGCGAAAGAAGGCATCCTTCTCACCGGTAATAGCTCACTGATCCCCTGCGCGATACTCAGCAACCTGTCTTCCGTCCACGGTAGCCCCAGTATCTCCATGCCCACCGGGACTCCTATCGGCGTGTCTCCGCTCGGCCCTGAGAAACCGGCGGGAACTACCACCACCGGCGAACCCGTCAACGCAGCAAGGATGCCGTTCCGCCCGCTCTGCGACGGCGAGCCGACTTTCACGACGAGGTTCTTCTGCTCCGGATAGATCAGCGCGTCGAGGTTGTGCGTGGAGAAGGTCGTTTGCAGCGCGTTGGTCAGGTTCTGGATGCCACGCTGGGCGACGAAGTACGTGGCGTTGGAGGAAGAGGAGACGAAGGCGCTGTTGACGAAGGTGTACTGCGCAGGTATCACGAGAAACTTCCCACTGGTGTAAAGCTCTTGGAACGTCGCAGGTTTGTCTCCCATGAGATCCGGACCAGCGAGGTAGCCGTTCAGTCCCTCGCGGTACTCATATGCCTGGACATCCAGCGCCGCGCTGATGGCCGTAGCATTGTACATCATCTCGGTGACATTCACCACCTCCACTCCTGCGCCTTGCAGCTTGCTGACCATATTCGCCATCACCTCGTTGACCGGCGTTGTCTCCTCTGACTCCGTAAAGTTGAAGAATCCCTGGACTAGTCCCAATCTTAACCCTTTCAACCCCCCTCCCCTCGACGCAGCTACGTAATCCCTCCCGACGACCGTGGCCGGAATACCCGCCGTCGCGTTATCCCTCGCATCATATCCAACACTTGTCATAACCGTCAGCGCCCCTGCCAGATCCCTCACCGTCCTCCCCATCGCCCCCACCGCATCCTGCGTGAAACTGATGGGAATCACGCCCGCCCTCGAAATAAGCCCCCTCGTCGGCCGGAAGCTGAATAGCGAGTTTGACGCCGCAGGACTGCGTAGGCTGTTCACTGTGTCCGTCCCCGTGGCGAACACCGCAAAATTGGCAGCCACTGCAGCCCCAGACCCGCCGCTGCTGCCGCCAGGCGTGCGCGTTTGGTCGTATGGGTTGAGGGTCTGCCCGCCGAGGGAGGACACGCTGAGGCCTTCGAGGGCGAGCTCGTGCAGGTTTGTCTTGCCGAGAATGATGGCGCCCGCGTCCTTAAGGGCTTTGACGGTTGGTGCGTCGTCAGTGGGTTTATTATTTGTTAGAGCGAGGCAGGAGCCTGTGGTGTTCATCGGCGTGGCGTCGTAGTTGTCCTTGACGAGGATGGGGATGCAGAACAGGGCGCCGGTGGTGTTGCCCTGAGATACCCGGAGGTCCATGCTATCTGCAATGGCGAGGGCTTCCGGATTGAGGCTGGTAATGGCGTTGATGGTGGGGTTGAAGGCCTCGATGCGCGCGAGGTGCGAGGAGACGACCTCCCGGCATGTTGTGAGGCCTGTAAACACGGCGTTGTGGATACTGTCGATAGTGGCCTCACGGATGTCAAAGGCTTCGTTGATAGAGGCCGAGGCTACCGGAAGAGCGAGAGACGATATGATCATGCCCCTCAGGGAGACAGGTCTCAACCTGGGGCATTTCTTCATTTTGGTATCTGAATCTTCGGTATCCCCGCGAGAGTCAAGACATCTGCCGATTGCTAGCTGCGGGCTCTCTCCTCGTGAAGCAAGCCGACGTCAGACGAGGAACAACGTCCTTGGAAAATCGGCAGGGAAGCAAGCGGGCACTCATGGGTGAAAGGATATCAAGTCACCTGAATCACGATAAGCACGCACCGAAAAAAACGAGGTTAGTCGAATTTATATTATCTTTACGAAATGCTGCCGGTCAATTTCTGAAGTTCTGGGTTTGGGCGTATGGTGTGCTACCCCACATTCTGCTTCTCTCCGAATCGGCAAACCCCTCTTAGCACACCGATAAGAATTTTTACTTTTCTGCTCGGTTTTTATATATAAATAATATACATTTCTTTCGCTCTTTGAGATCTCTGTCCGTTAAGTTGTACGTGCGCACAGCATTGAGTCAAATCGGTCAATAATTGTAATTCCTGTTTAGCCGGAAAAGAATCGTCCCATCGTACTTCTGGCTCTGTTGCTTAAAGACCTCCGTATCACCACCTCCTATAAGCGCTCGCAGTAGAGAGCCATATAGTATATCTTCTATTCTTATCTACTACAGATAGCTACTAAGATATGGTCGTCCTCGGTCCTTAGGCGCCTGGAAAGATATTGATTGTGTGATGATATCTGAAATCGGATTGAGGTTATTGCTATTGCGGGAATTATTATGGATTCTGGTGTGAATGGACAGACCTCTTGTAATTACAGCCACCTGCACCGTGCTGGTCGATGTACTGGTTAAAGAACCCCCCCCCCCCCATCAAAGTTCTTCGCTCGTCTTCCAGGATTCCACCTTGAATTTGCTTTTAACTTGCCCTACGTGCCCCTGAGACCTTACATTAGTATTGTCTGCAGCTACGACTGAAAAGAATAGCATTCGCACCGGTTGCTCGGGCCTTGTGAATCTCCGCGATTCCTCTAATATGCAATGGCTGGGATGACCGTGTCCAGCTCGGTTAGATACTACCGCTTTCGTGTTTATTTGATTTCGAATGGGAAGGGAACGGCTTGCCTTAGTATTACCAAATTGAATTGCGAGACGAAGTTGAAGAACACGTCGTGGAAGGGGACTGTAAGTTTAATGGACGGGGGATGCGAGATTTACTCCGGAGCTGCTCCGTGTATGGGCATGGGCGTTGAAAATCGCCAGAACCCGTGCACCTATATGGTTGATGATAATGTGGTAACGTGGTTGTACATCGAGTCGGTCACGATATCGAGTCGGTCACTTTTCGCACTACCTACCACTTTAATTGACCAGAACTCCATAATAATATATGAAATTTATTCAAACTACTCGGAATAATCGTCGTTATCTATTTCTCTAGCTTCTAGATATATTCGCGTATTATAGCTAGTCTTATAGCAAATGCTATACGATTATAAACCCGTCTGCTATCACAGTAGCAGGCGGATGGACAGGTGGACGTTAGGCAGGCAGGTTGCAGATAGTTCTAATAGCTACGGGCAGGCTTTATCCTTAAGCAGGTATAGGCTCTATTAATAAGACGTAGCTCGAAGAGCTATAATATAGGAAGTATAGGAAGCGGGATAGGTTCTAGAGTTTTATCTAGCTATCGGCTAATATAAGTATAACCTTAACCCCTCTAAGGTTAGGTTATCTAAATAAGCAGGATAGGTTTATAATAGTACCCCCTTCTTTAAGACCGAACTCCTAAGAGGTTATAATTAGGGTCTAGGCTTAAATAGGTAACAGCAGTAGAAGTTATATATAACTTCTTAAGCATTCTCTAGGTATAACGTAGGCACCTCTTTAAGGTTATTATATCCGGTCTATTTAACCGTATACTTTAGGCAGAGGCGGCTATAGCCGTAGCGATCCTAATAGGAATCCAGAACCTCCTCGATTTCTTACTTTTAAAGGCTATCTACTTCGATAAGTAGTAAAGGTTTATTTCTCTAAGCAGGTAGCGGATTATCGGTAATAAGGCGGAGCAGGCTAATATAGAATATAGGGTAAATCTTTATTAATTCCGGGAGGTATAAGTAATAAGCCTAGGGGCTAATAATCCTTTTAATTCTAAACGGCCTATAATTTTTCTAATCTAACTTCTTAGTAAGGTATAAAGTCTTAATATTATAGGTATTAAGCCAGACTTCTTAGCCGACCTTATAGCAGCAGGCAGGGTAGCATTTCTAGTTAGCTTACTCTTTATAATAAGTATAGGCGACGAGTATCTTACTCCGGAAATAGTTATTAATCTCCTATATCTAGGCAGTAAACTTTTCTATATTATAGGCAGTAGGACGGTTAACGGGTTAGATAGGCTTAAATCCTAATCGGGGGTAGAATCTGTAATTAGTAAAGAATAGGGTAATAGCTATAATTTCGGAAACGGTATTATTAGCAGCGAACTCGGCTAGTAGTAACTAATTAGCCTAGTCGTCTTATAGGTATACTATATATAAGTATAGGTATTATTCTAGAAAAGTATTTATCCTTTCGGTCTAGCTATTAATCTCGGGGTAATAAGCAGTCGATAAGGTGGCGGATATATATAAGCGTTTAGTTAGGTATTTCCAGAATTCCGATATAAATTAAGGGCCTTTATCTAATATAATTATTATCGGCAGGCTATATAGTTTCCAGATATATATAATAAATAGGCAGGCAGCTTCTTTAGAGTTATAGGTTCCCTTATAAGGTATAAAATATCTTATCTTTAATAGGCAGTCGACTATAATTATAATAGTATTATAGCTATAGCTAATAGGCAGGTATATAATAAAATCTATAGAGAGGTCCTTTTAG
>MUZH01003881.1:0-27981 GCA_003012965.1 Juglanconis oblonga | reverse complement strand
GGAGAATGAGGTTGTCATCGGCAGCCTCGACCGGCCCATTCTACGAAGGGCATCTCAGCCCTGCCAGGAGGGCAGCGTAGCACGCTTCAGGCGAATGGACATGGGCACAGGAAGCTCTCACGGGCAATTCCATATTGGGAAATCCCGACGCCATCGCCCCCCGTGCGTTGACGCTCCGTGGGGGGCAGACCGGCGGTCGCAGACAGATCCCGTGAGTCCTCCGCGACACTCCGTGCCGGGCTCCCGGACCGGGCAGCAAATCATCGGGTCAGCTCTCCCGAGGACTCGGGAGTCTTTCGCACGACCCTCGGGCTGACGCCAGGAACCTCATCAGGGACAACAGGCTGGGCAGTGGGCATGATGGCGCAGCGGGAGTGAGCAACGTGCGAATCTTCGGCGGATGGGGAAGCTCGTGACGAGATGGCTACTAGTCTTGTGGCAGGAAGACGAACCTAGGTGCGTCTTGAATCGGCGAGGTGGTACAGATCGAGCAGGCTCGGTCAGGGGAGATGCTGCTCACGGCGTGGAGAACGGTGAACCGGTGACGAGTCGATCAGAGGACAAGTGACGGAGAAACCGAGGATCAGCCCGGATGGTCGGTGTCGACTCGAGTCAGCCAGAGGCTTCATTGTACCAGTACATGGTTGTTTCAAGATAGATGAGACGCGACTACTGGGAGAACGAAATCGCTGAGATTTCCGGCCGGACGGACGGATCATCGTCATGCCCGAAGATAATTCTTGGTCTCGTGCGAGATAGGAAGTCTTCGATTAGGCCTGGAGTAATTGATATTGGTGTTTTTTTTTGGGGGGGGGGCGCTGGGTATTGGGGTGAGATGCTGTCATGAGCCGTTACAAATGTGGAACAGGCAGTGAGACCTGATGAGTGTGCCTTACGGGATTTGTTGGCATACCATCAAGATCAAGATCTCGTATAGGGCTGACTTGACCCCCCTTCAGGGCTGGAAGAAATCAGTCATTTCCCACCGTTCTTCAACCTGTCAACCCCGTCCTCTACGAAGATTGTGCGGTATGTCTGGTCAGCCGTACTGCTTGCATTATGACGCATCAACACGCACAGCAGGCCAGGACTGAGGCCAGTGTCACGGCCCCGTCATCAGGAGGCGAATGGCAGCGATGTCTCATGTGCGAACGAGCCTTTGTGGAGGTGCCTGCTTCGTCCTGCTGCAGGCGACAGGCTCTCCTGCCACCTCGGACGACGGAAGTTTCGCGAGGCGGTATGCACGGGGGGAACGGCTGGCTGCACAGCGTCCCCCGGCATTCACCGACTCGAGACTGTTGTGGGAGCGAGTGGGCTGTCGCTGGAATCCTTCGATTCCTGCTGAGGAGGGATTGCGCAGAGGGCCTGGAACCGGCCCCCTCACTTCCGCCGTTCCGCCGCCGCCGCCGAACCACGACGACGTGGACCGAATGCCCGGAAAGTGGCCGGATTAACTAAGCTAGTCAGGCCCACCCGCCCAAGTGGACAAAAGGCCCGATTCCCGGGCAGCGGAGCCCCATTGTCATTTTGCAGGAGAGAAGCTCGAGCCAACCGAAAGAGCGAGAGAGATGAATGAGTGGAGATCTCGGGGCACCGGTCGTCCGAGGGTTTCAGGAAGGAAGAAGGTTCCCGGAGACTGGGCTGGGCTTCGTCGTCAACTCTGGGATAGCGGTGGAAACCGGTGGCGGTAGGTTGGTTGTCACAAGACAACGAACGAGTCCACGAGGGGGGAAAGCGCTAGGTGCTCTGCTGAAAAAGAGTGCGGCCTGCACACTGCAGGCAGAGCGCACCGGGAGAAAAGCCGAGTGGTCTGGAGAGCAGGACATGTTGGCTGGGAGCGGTAGTCACTCACATACCGTCAAGTGATGGCATGCAGACATCGACTCCAAGAGTGATCACGCGAGAGCAGGAGATGGGCTTGCTGAAGTGTGACCCTGGCAAAACCTGGCGCACCGTTATTCGCGAGATATTTAGATTGTTTGACGCTCAGAACGTGCTAGCGGCTGCAGTCGGCCGGTAGTGATCATGTTTGACGATACCTGCCACGGTCTGCGAGATGCTCACGATGGCGTGGCTTGCCGCTACACTTTATAGGCGGGCCAGTCAATGCTTCGCAAAGTCAAAAGAGGCTGCAGCGTCCCGTATCTCATGTTGTACGGCACATAACTTTGTGATACGGCACATAACTTTGTGAGACGGACGTGAGAGATCGCAATGTTTATTCATCCCTCGGTCAAGCCTCCGAGTGACCACGGCACATGAGACCAACCTCCTGAGCGGAAGTTGTGTAGTGTCTGCGGTGCTCATGATGTTCACTGAGCTCGGTGAACATGGTGGTCTTTTCTTCGGAATGCTCAAGCGAGGAGCCGAAGGCCTTGTCTGTGTTGTGGACCTGTCAACTCCCGCACGAGATCTCACGGCGCTTCGCAGACATGCTGCACCGACGGGATATCTTCCCGGGCTCATCAGATGTTCAAGAAGAGGAGACAGGAGACTTTGGTGATGCCAGACTAGGCCGCAAGCAGCCAGTTGACGACGCACATGACCCAGCTCCTCACCCCAGACTGCAGGGCTCGTAGAGTTCTTCTGCCTCTCGATTTAGGGGTCCAATTTGCAAGCGAGGCCGGGGTAGTCGTGCGAATCAGACGCGGAGAAGCAAAGACGACGTCCAGATTTTCCGGGGAAGGATGGCCGCCTGAGCTGAGCTCCACGTGGGGTTCACGATGCTCTTGTTCCGATGGAGTATGCGATGCCGGGTCGTTTGCTCAACGAATTGAGAGAGCATGAGACCTCGGGAGAATGCTCTATCGATGGCCGAGCATCCCGGCATTCAGGAGGGCCAACCAAAGGGAGGTCACTGACCGCCCTGGCCTGCCTCACCGCGCTGAGGCCGAAGGGATTCAACCTACCGGCTACCAGGGCCCGACAAGGAGGGCAACTGTGTATAGGGCCACAGACTCCCGGGTGTGGTGATATTGGGAAGATTGAGAGTCACCCGCAGGAAAGGTGTCCTCGTAGTGTCTCTTTCCAGTGACTTGTTCTTCATGCTCATCATCACCCGTCCCTTTGATCAAACTGTCAGACTCAGCTAAGTGGGAAAATCGGCGTGCGACAGATGGGGCAGATCTGGATGGGAGAAGTGAGTAACTCAGGGACCACTGGACATGCAAGGAACAAGGAGAGCCTGCAGATGAGCATGCCAATCAATGCTCCCTGCCGGGCACCCACGGCCTGGGGCGAGCGTAGCAGACCAGGGAAGACGGAGACGGAGACGGAGGGGAGATCCGAGTGGTGAGCGGGCCGTCCCTGCGCGTGTCTGCGTTGTCCATCCGTCGGTGTGTCCCAGATGGTCCTAGATGCAATAGGGAGAGGGAGAGACTCTCTTCCTCTTTTCTCTCACAGGCTGATTGCTGAGAGATGGTGGGTGAGCACTGCTGCAGTTGACAGCTCGTGGTTGACTGCCACGTCTCAGGTCCCAAGAAACAGCGAGGCTAGTTTGGCATGGTCAGCTCGGCCCTGACCGATCCCAGCCTATCGTCGGTGAGGGCCCTGAATCTACACACCGAGCTTCATCTCGTTTTGCGTTTGGGACATGACGGGTGGCATTAGTCTGGTGGCATGTGAAAGAAGCTACAGCTACCAGCTACCATAGCACGATGGGCCGCGCAGTCCACGACGGACGAAGCCCGGGCGAGCGCAAGACTCGCACCGGCGCCTTAGTCTTAACCACATCAACCAAACAGACGGATGAAACCGGACAGAGACCATGGAAGCGCTTTTCGTTGGACATTGAAACGGCCTAGTACACAGTAGATATCTTCATCGGGCTGCGTTAAGAGGCAGGGCCTACCTGACGGATACAGGGTAGATGTCGCAGGCAGGGTTCAAGGCATTCAGGGGCGCAACTACTAAAGTGCAAAGTTACTTGGGTTACTTGGGCTACCTGGGTACTTCAAGGTTGGCTAGGTACACACCACTGAGTCGCGGCCCTCCCGTCCGTCCCGGCAGCCTATCCGAAGACATCCTTGTCGTCCCTCATTGGCTGGGAGCTTTAGCCGGACCCCACCCTTCCATCCACGCCGAGGAGTGCAATAACACCTCGGGTTTTGCACCGCACTACCGACTGACGTCCCTGCGTCGTGTGCCTGTCGCCCTTGGGAGGGACCCTTGGGCTCAACCACACTCCAGCGTTTCCACCTTTCCTGCCCTGCCTGGTCGTCCTCTTCGACGAACCACCGCCTGACAACTCACGATCTTCTCCATTGCGCTTCTTTTCCCATTCGCCCCTCTGTTCTGCATATATGTCGATGGCGCCCATGTCACCGCATGTGTGCCCCCTCGTCTTTCTGCAAGGTACAGGTTCAAGTCCATACAGCCATCACCACGCACATCCACTTGGATATCGTCGCCCAATCTCTCGCCCATAGTCCCTCACCAACCAACCTACTGTGCGCCTTCCCAAGTCAACGACGGAATGATTTCCCCGCGAGACGACGTCTTTTTATAGCACCTATCTATATCTCCCGCGACGCCTCTCTGTAGCTCCCGCCCTTTCTCAGATATCCCCCGACCATCCTCTCGAAAACCCCGTGACTCAGCCTGGAACCCTGGATACCGTTTGACTTCGCTTTGACGACTCCGAAGAACCGCGTCCATTCTACTGGTGTTTTGCGCCATCTGCTGCTCCAAGTCCACTATGACGAGGCTGCCCTCCGACTCTTTCCTGCCTTCCGGTGCTATGGAAGCCGAACTTCAACTGTCGCTGGCTGGACTTGCCGGCAGTCACGCCCCATCCTCCGTCATATCTCCCCTGAGCCTGCCCGGCGGCGTACACTATTTCGACTCCATCACTCGCCCATCCGTGACGAGCCATCCGAACCACAGCCCGTACACCAACGGAGGAATAAGTCGCGACCCGCCGCGAGCACAGCCCGCCAGCTTTCTCTCGCCCCACCTCACGCCAATCCCTTCACATTCGCAGTACAGGCTCCAGATCCAACGAAATCCACAACAACGTGCCTCCAGTCTCTCACCAACAAGGGTCCCTTTCGGCAGGAGAAGAGACGGTGCGATGGATAGGAAGATGGACGCAGAGTACGATCTTGCCCAGAGGGTCGCGTCTTCGGGTGTCTCGGTTCCCGTGGACACAATCTCGGGAACTGGCTCCGGATTGATCACCGTACGCCGAACCGCCATGCGCGTTAATCCAACCGTCGAGTCTGTTACTAGCGACGCACAATCCACAGAACAGGACTACCAGCGACTAGAGTGAGTTCTAGATGATCACGTGCGCGTCGATCTTTGGACCTCTTCAGCTAACCCCAGTGTAGGAGGATACGACGAGCATTCGATGATGAGAGGAGATACCTGCAAGCAAGTCGCGACCGGGCTGAGGAGGTCTACAAGGAAATCATAGACGAACTGGAGCAGGATCAAGCTCGCCAACGATCTCAGTGGGAGGCCGACAAGTATGAGTTGCAAACGCAGATTATGCAGCTGCAGAACCGGCTCAAGGATGTCGAATCGCGTGGGAACGGATCCGCCGCAGGCTCAGACCCGAAATTGGCCACATTCCAGCCCGGGTCGTATTCAAAAACAAGCCCTCCGGGACAATCAAACCTCTCTCCCTCGGCCTCTCTGGACAGGACCTCCATCGACTCAGCATTAACAATGGACCATAAAGAACCGACCAAGGTCATCGACGTGCAGGAATACCACCGGGATCTGGAGGGGATCCATCTGAAGGAGAGCTTCGTCAAGAAGGAGACGTTTACCGACACGCCGTCTAGCGCCAGCTCGAGGGGCTCCAGTGGAAGGGGCTCACCGCCTCAGGACCCCGAAGATTCAAAGGCCTTGGCGAGGGCACGGTCTATCCGCGCCCTCAAAGCTGACGAGTCGTTGCGGCTCACGATGCACGCCGGACATACCCCGACCGTGTCACTGTCTATTGTGCACACTGAGACGACCAACACAGTTGTTAGCAGCGGCTCCAACACGCCAACACTCATGAGCGGAGACGGGGCTATGAGCTCTGATGGCAATGACAGGTGCGAGTCTAGCGAACCAGCCGAGCCAGTTCCCACGGGTGTCGACGATAACGATGACCCGGTCATCATGGAGCCCTCAGATGAAGATCCCGAGCTCAAGGGCCCCTTGACCCTCCGCAACATGCCCGCGAAGGACGAGATCTTTCTGAGGAGGCTCTCTGATAAACTCGAGAAGGTCACCTCGGGCGAAGACGCCACTCCAACGGTCCTGAAGCATTCCGACGACGAAGAAGACGACAACGAGACCGAGACCAACACACAGAAGCCTGATGCTGATAGCGAAACTGGTGATGCCGAGGATGCAGGGGAGGATATCCCACTCAAGATCAGGATGACCTCCAACAACTTCGGCAAGCCCTTCGGCGTGGCATAGATGCGCGCGCGCAACGGCCATTTTCTCTTCCTGTACATAGTTCACTGCATACTTCACACACTAACCACCACCCAAGCGGCACAACATCTTTTCCCTTTGTCAAAGGTAGCGATCGAACCAAACGCACTGGCTCCCCCGAGACTGGAAACGAAGCATTTCATTTGTTAGCGGCTCGCTGGTGTTACGGGCAGGAAGGATGGATGAATAGAAATCGGCAGGGACAAAACAAAATGAGACCAAACAAAATTGGAAAAATGGGACTGATTGTTGAGACGGCACGAACCAATGGTTCGTCGTCAGTTTTTTAAGAGGAGGGAATTGGGACACACGGCCTTGGTAAAGGTTTTGGAAAGCGGAAATTGATGGATGGACTCGGTTGTTTTGCAAATACCCCCAAGATCAAATTTAGATCGAATGTCGAATACCCCCTTTGCTTATGGTTTCACATCTTTTGCGTTCCTCGTTGCGTCTGGACGGTGACTGGAGATTTGGCAGAAAGATTCATGTGCGATGTACGGCCCCATATCAACAGGACAAGGTTTCACAGGTGATTGTGCTGATGTTTCAACCCGATATCCATGTGCCCAAAACTCTCATAGTCGCTGAGACCAGTCACGCCGTTCTCAAATGCATACAACCCAGGAACTCCTGCAATCCTCCTTCCATCACAGACAGACAGACAACAGCCTACTCTCAAAACACCAACCCGTGCTCTCTATTAGGGAGACATTTGAAAACCCACTCCCCCCCCCCTTCCCACACACACACACACACACACACACACCAAGCCTCTCCTCTCTTCCTGGCACCACTCAGCTCATCTTCTTCCCCATCAGCCCCGCCAACTCATCCAGCAGCTCCACCGTCTCCTCGGGGCTCGCGATCCACGCCGTGGTCCCGACGCTCCGGGCACGGAAGTCGTTGGCGCCTGCGGACAGGAACTGGTCGCCGACGTGGAGCGTGTTCTCGGGGCGGATCTCCAGGGCGTGGCCGGCCGCCGCGGCTTGCTTCTCAAAGTATTTCTGGCACACCGTCACGCCCCAGGACTTGTCGCCTATATCTACGAAGACGTCGCGGCCGCCGTTGCTTTAAAAGGGGGGAGGGGGAGGTGGGTGTTAGCAACTGGGTCCTTTTTTCTTCTTCTTCTTTCTTTACGTACACAGACAAAGTCCCCCCTCCCCCCCCCTTCCCAAAGGAAAAACGCAGGAGGGAAGAAGGGACGGCAAGAGAAGGACGGGCGACGGGGAAACTTACAAAGCACAGAATGGCACGCCTTTCCTCCGTCCCGCCAGGCTGTTCTCCAACAGCCTCTGCACGACCAGCACGGTCTCCTCCAGGCTCTCCCGCGGCATCCTCACCCCCTCAGGCTCGGGCACGATGCCCACGGCGCGGTCCTTGCGCATCAGCGTCGCGGGCAGGTTCAGGCCCTTGACGCACTCGCGCAGGGCGACCTCCGCGTCGTCCAGCAGGGCGGCGATGTCGCTGTCGCTCCAGGCGGCCATCTCGGGGGTGAGCCACTCGTCGCGCGGCACGGGGACGAGGTAGTACGGGGCGGCGGCGGGGGAGAAGGCGAAGAGGTAGTTGGCCTCGCCGCCCATGACGAGCAGGTTGGCCTTCTGGGCGGGCGAGAGGTCCGGGTCGAGGGCGAGGGCGTCGAGGAGCCCGTGCAGGCGCGCGTGGTAGCGGTCGGCCGAGGTGTAGCCGGCGGCGGTGACGATGCCGACGCGGACGTTCTTGCGCAGGAGGTCGAGCAGGCGCGGCACGAGCGGGCTGTCCGCCTCGAGCGACTTGCCGTCGTCGTAGAGGGTCACGTCTCCGTCGAAGGTGGCGAGCTGCAGGCTGCTGTAGGTCGTGACGGCCATGATCTGGGCCGAGTTCAAGATGAGGCGGACGTCGTTGAAGGAGGGGCTCACGAAGCGTCTGGAGCTGATGAAGCGCTTGTGGTCCTGGTATTTGAAGGCGGCCTCGAGGGGCAGGCGGGTGAAGAAGGGCCCGATGGTGGGCACCAGGAGTTTCAGCTTGGAGGGAGGGTTGGGGATGGGCAGCTGGTGGGAGTCTGAGGTGATGATTGTCTGCAGGGCGATGTGGTCGTCGATCATGGTCTCCACGTCGCGCATGATCTCGGCGTAGCGCCGGGCGGATTCCTCGGCCATGTGCGTGAGGGAGAGGGCGACGCGGTCGTCCCGGGAGCGGGATTGCGAGTGGAAGATGCCGTGCGGTTGGGAGTGGAGGACGAAGGGGACCGCGAGGAGGCCCTTGATCCATTCTGCCGGGACATGTTAGCCCCGATTGCCATTCACATGATTGTCTGTGCTATGACTTGTGATATGACTTGTGATATGTCTTGTGATATGTCTGCCTCGGTCGCGCAATGCCGTCGCAGGGGGCGAGGCACGTCCGGCATCGTGAGTCCGTGGTGGAGGACGAGGCAGAGCTTCCACTCGGAAGTGCACGCCCCATCTGAGTCTCGGCCTTGTCCCACTCTCCAGAGCGTCCATACCTATGAACTGGTCTCTCCGGTGAGTTTTGAGCGCATCTACAGAGCGGGTCAGCACAGCCCTTCTACGAGAACGAGGAAGGGTGTAGACACCTCACATTCAACTCTGTAACGGGTCGTCATGATGATGTCTGTTGCTATTGGAAATCCGAACGAGAGAACTATTCTTCTGGACCAGAGGCTGTCAACTTGTTCGACCAGATCTCGAGGGTGTTATTGTGTGCGACGTTGGTCTCTCGGAAGAAAGCCACGTCTGTGTCTTCCATGTCTTGGACAGGCCGCAGGCGTACATACCGACGTGTCACGCTTGGGCCATGTGAGCAGCTTGGGAGTTAGGGATGAAACCTCGGAACACAAGATTCAGTTGTACGCAACATCGTCAAGGTGGCTTTCTGACTGGTTCTCTTGTCTTCGGGTTATTAAGGGGAAAAAACTATAGATTAAGGTTTCAAGAGTCAAGGAAACGGCACTATTCTACTCGTCCTTGAGAACAAACAGTTCGGGGACAACTGAGGCTTGACGGCTGGCTTCACCCGCCCCACATCTTCTTAAATAATGCTGGAAGGTGCCTGCACTCACTGTCTTGGCACATCTACACCATGGACCTTGGAAGAATCTTTACCACAAGGTGTTTTGGGACGATGAGCATGAATATCCGAGACCGCACTTATACGCTTTTGCTGGCTGGGTGGCCGGCTCTTTTCTGCCTCAACAGAGTAGCAGCTGGACCTTCACGTCGTTCGTCACGTCTTCAGTCGCCTTTCGAGACTGACAACAGCTTCTCCTTCGTGCTGGAGAGCTCTGCCTCGCTTGCACAGCATTTCTTTGCCAGCAACGCAGCACCCTTGCATAGGATCATGGCCCTTGGAGGGACCGCTCTGAAGACTCAAAAGGCACAGTAGTCCCGGAAACCAATGCCCGGGAGAATGGAGGTCGACAGGACAGACACTAGCAAGTCAGGAGACTGGAAGGATGCGAAAGGGAGCAAGACGTCACGCAGGACGTCACGCAAGACGGAAGTGCTGGACTTGGCCCCGTGTAGGCTGGCAGACGGCTGTGTGGCGGCGCTGGAGAACAATACCGCGGACCGACTGGACGATATCAGGCCCGTCCCCAGCTCCATTGTTGGCATCTCTGCGCCTCCAAGACAACCTACGAACGGACCACGCCGGCAAGGACCTCCATGGGACCGGGCGAGGAGACCGTCAAAGAACCCAGACACCGTCACACTGCAATCCTTATGGAGCATGGCTGCTTTGCCGAATCTGGCTGGAAGTGTATTGATTGTCGTCTTGAACGTGGCCAGTTCCTTCGCTCCCCCAAGATTCTCTCTCCTGGATGAGCAGGTCCACGCCCCCAAAGTTGAGCATCCCCACACCCGGTCTCCTGTCACATCGCATGGATGGAAAGTGTTGGATGTGCCGTTGGTTCATTTTATTTCCCTAGAAGCATCGCCGCATTCCATTCCGGACCATGCTAGAAAAGCCCTTCTTTCCATTTTGCCGTGAACCCCAATGCGAAGACCAAAGCAAGCAATCGTGAACAACCACCACGCCATAGAATCACCACCCTCCCATCGCACCACCTGCCGTCCAAACTTTGTGTTCGTCGTCTAGATGGTGGTCTCGTAGGCGACGGGCGCCAGGGTCTCAGGGCGGTTCTCCTTGGCGAACGAGATCTTCCGTGCATCGCGGGGCAGGGTGGCTTGTCGCTTGACCTGGACGGTGCTGCCGTCGGCCTTAGCCTTGGCCTTGGCCGCCGCGTTCTCCTTCACTCTGCGCAGGAAACCCTCTCGGGATCGCGAGGG
Organism: Juglanconis oblonga; assembly: GCA_003012965.1. NCBI lineage: Eukaryota > Fungi > Ascomycota > Sordariomycetes > Diaporthales > Juglanconidaceae > Juglanconis > Juglanconis oblonga. The sequence continues at coordinate 17,257 of MUZH01003881.1, read as the reverse complement.
CGTGACGTGCTCGACGCGGAGGTTGATGCGCTTCTCGATGTATCGGTGCTTGACCTTCTTGTAGATGATGACACCGACGGCCGACTTGGTGACGTTGTAGACAACACCGGTCTTGCCGTGGTAGACCTTGTGGGGCATACTGTAGTTCGCAGAGATATGTCAGGGCTTCTCGTTCATCCTGTCGAGGGTGCTATTCGGGAGCTCGTCGTTTTCTCGTTTGCGTCTAGTCTCGACTTACCCCTTCTGAACAGCACCGTTTGCCTTGATGTCCACAATGTCGCCAACCCTGTAAAACTCAGTCAGCTATCTCCCTGATTGGATCATGGACCTGTTCATCTCGAATTCCACTTACCGGTAGTGACGCAGGTAGGTGGACAGGGCAATCATGCCCTTCTTGCGGAAATCCCGCGAGAAGGCATACTGTTTCGCACCAAACTATCAGCACTTCGACGTCCAAGCACAATCTCCCATCTTCATCCGCTTCCACGTCAATCCGATCGGGGTAAAACGTACGCGAGTGCCCGCACGAAGACCAGCGGCGTGACCCATTGTGATTTGATTTCTGGGTTGTTAGTGAGGAGGGGTTGTTGTGGTGGTCGTTGACGATTTCGCTGGGGTTGGCTGCTTGAGATCCCAAGGTGTAGGCGGAGCAGAAATTTGGCAGGAGCGACCCTAATCGGACACACGTGACCCGTGCCAAGACGCTAGCAGTAGCGCGCCTTCGTTCACTCCCCACACCAAACCCATCAAACCTTCGCGAACTTTTCTCTCGATCTTCCTTCTGCAGAGACAACCGACAACCGTAAACTCAAAACAACCAGCAACTCAACATGGCGCCGCTCTCCTACTCGAAGACGGCCAAGGTGCCGAGAAGGTATGCTCCCTTCCTCATCGCTGATGAAAACAGTCAATTCTCGATGCAGCCGTCACTAACTTGGACTCCGACAGACCCTTCGAAGCCGCTCGTCTGTCAGTATAGTACCGGCCACTGAGCAGTAGCTTGTCTCTGCTTACACCGCTATGCACCGGAGACTGACATCGATCGCACCATAGGGACTCCGAGTTGAAGCTTGTCGGCGAGTATGGTCTCCGCAACAAGCGTGAGGTCTGGCGTGTCCAGCTCACCCTCTCCAAGATTCGTCGTGCTGCCCGGTATGTCCCACTGACCCAGCTCCAATCCATTGTGCAACCAGCAAGATATTGAAAATCTTTGCGTACATGGAAGACCCACTATAAGCTCGATCAAACGACAGTTATCTAACGACCGCACAGTCAGCTGCTCACCCTCGACGAGAAGGACCCCAAGCGTCTGTTCGAAGGCAACGCCCTGATTCGTCGTCTTGTCCGTGTCGGTGTGCTCGACGAGAGCCGCATGAAGCTCGATTACGTCCTGGCCCTGAAGGTTGAGGACTTCCTCGAGCGCCGCCTGCAGACCTGCGTCTACAAGCTCGGTCTCGCCAAGTCTATCCACCACGCCCGTGTCCTGATCCGCCAGCGCCACATCCGCGTCGGCAAGCAGATCGTTAACGTCCCCTCGTTCATGGTCCGCCTCGACTCGCAGAAGCACATCGACTTCGCCCTGACCTCGCCCTTCGGTGGTGGTCGTCCCGGCCGTGTCCGCAGAAAGAAGGCCAAGGCTGCTGAGGGCGGCGAGGGTGGTGATGATGAGGAGGAGGAGGAGTAGATGCATCGCGTATGATACCAGCCATTCTCTCCACGAGGATCGCCTCTGGGTGAGGCGAAGGATTCATAAAAACTTGGGGCTTGGGCAGCTAGGACTTGCTGGTCACGGAAAACGGCGTTTGCGTCATCAAGGCCTGCGATGTGCGGCCATAGGTCAATGGAATTCAATCAATGACAAGACACGTTTCTTCCCACGAGCTCAATGTAGTATTCATGATCGGGAATCAACCTGGTGTTCGTTCGTATACTAAGGACAGTTCAGTTCCTTGAGCCGTTGAATAGCCTCAATGGCAAAGAGACGGACCTTGCGAGGTGGCTCGTCTTCTCTCTATCTCCACTCACCTCACCGACAGTAACTCATACGCAGCAAGACCTGCGTGCTTATCGGTGCATGGTTCATTAGGACGGCCTTTTGAGCGTCTTTCCTGTGAGATCTCGGGCAAATGGCGCCGACAGGCCGTGGACTAGTATCATGCATTTGAATTCTCAAGGGCGCCACCGTAGCTCTTAATGTACGAGTTCATCTTTGCCCAAGAACTTCGCCATCGGATCATCCGCAGCAGTGCGTTTCCGCCTGTAGTCCTCCAGCTCCTCTTCTGTTATGCCGCTGGCCATCTCTTCTCTTGATCGCTTGAGGTTCTGTCTGTCCTCCTTGCCGCCACCTTGGGCCTCCTCCTCCGCAAGCGGCTCCTCATCCTGGGCTTCCTCGGTGTCCTCGAGCAGAGTCGCACCCGTCCTCTGCTTCTCCGAGGCCTCCCAGGCCTTCTTGCCATCCTCACCCGTGCAGTAGCTATTCTTGATCGTAGAATGACAACACTCATATCCCCATTGGAAATTCGCCCACCAGCTCCCCCACACCGAGGTGTGGTTGTTGATATACACATCCTCGGGATATTTCGATTTGGCCGAGCCCTTCGCCCCTTTGACCAGGCCATGTTCGTCATACTCAACAAACTGCTCGCTCTCCGTAACCGCCATGCCCTGCAGCGCCGCAGGCATCGTATTTGCAGCCTCATCCCCGTACTTCTCGCGCAGCGCCTTCTCCCTCTCCAAGCGCTTCTGCTCCGCCTCCTCCCGCTCTTTCCGCCGGTAGAACTCGCCCGCGGTCGGGTTTGCCTGAAGGTGCTTGCTGGTATCGCCCTTCATCTCCTGCGCCTCCCACGCGTACCGGGTCGCGCGCTCGAACTCGGCCGCGTCGCCCGAGGCCCGCACGAACCCCTCCTCGTTGAACAGCTCCGCGGCCTTGTCGGCCATCGCGCCGCTGTCGACCAACGTGCGCGTCTTGGGGTCGTATTTCGCAGACTCGAGGTCGAGGTTGAGGAGGTACTTGGCGGTGTCTTCGCGGATGCGCAGCTGGCGGGTGGAGGTCGGCTGGTGCTTGCTCATGTCGCTCGTCTCGGCGTACTTGAGGCCCTCGTCGCCGTCCTCCTCCTCGCCATCCTCGCCGTTCATCTTGGCGTGCGCCTGCCTCTTCAGCTCCTCCATCGCCTCGTACTCCTCCACCACGTGCTTGTACTCCTTCGCATCGTACCCATTCCACCGATCACGCTTCGCGTCCCAGCTGAGCTGGACGTCCTGCAAGACGTCATCCGCCTGGATGTTCTTGCCGGTCCACTTTGCGCCCTTCTTCCGAGGTCGCTCCAGACAGTCCTTCACCTTGTGGCCCATGGCGCCGCAGTTCTCGCATGCGCCTTTGCGGTACTTGGTCGCCGCGGTGCCCTTCTTGCCGCGGTCGTACCATGCTGAGTCTTGTTTTTGCTTGTGCAGACGTTGATGCTCGAGGTAGTCGGTCTCTTCGTCGCCCTCGCCTGCGTAGAAGGGCCGTTTGGAGATGAAGGAGGGGATGTATTCGTTGGCTTCTTTGTTGGGCGCTGTGGTGGTGCCTTTGCCCCGGTTGGGGGGCGGTGGTGGTGGGGGAGGCATCGTGAGCGGGTTGGGCGTTCTGACAGAAGGAAGGTCAGTGGCTCGTTTGTGATGGTGGTCCTTTTGCGAGGTCGTGGATGTTGGTAGGAGTAGGATCCCGGAAGTCAAGATGTCGCTGATGCCTTACGTAACCGAGTCGGTACGTACCGAAGACGCGCCAGGACGACGACCCGCGTCTCACTTCACAAAGGTCAGCACAATTCACAAAAGAGGCAAATCCATGAAAATGACGTCTGGAATACCATGATCTCATTTCGCAACACTTTCCATCTCTCGAGGAAGCGATGCGCGGGCTCGTTCCGACGTGAGAGTGTTGTGAAGGCACCCCCTAGCCGTCATGGATGCCTTCAAAGTTCGATTAAACTGTATTGACTTTTACCAAGCGACACCTACCAGATACGACCCTCAGCTTCGCAAAGATGTGCGGCCGGAACAGCTGTCCAAGGAGCCCAAAGTACCTGTCATCCGGGTGTTTGGTTCTACACAGACAGGCCAGAAGGTCTGTGCCCACGTCCACGGTGCATTTCCGTATTTGTACATCGAGTACGCTGGCAGCCTGGCTCCGGAGGAGGGTGAGTTGACATGCCTGGTTTTACCTTTGCCGGATCTCTTCTGACTCCGATCCTAGTTGGTGCATACATCTACCGCCTTCATCTCTCCATCGACCATGCCCTCGCTGTGAGTTACCGCCAGGACACATACAGTCGCAATGCCAAATATGTCGCCCGCATCACCCTCGCCAAGGGTGTGCCATTCTACGGCTTCCACGTTGGATACCGCTTCTTCCTCAAAATCTACATGTTCAACCCGATCGTTATGACCAGGCTAGCGGACCTGCTCCATCAAGGCGTCATCATGAAGAGGAAATTCCAACCGTACGAGGCTCATCTGCAGTACCTGCTACAATTCATGTGCGACTACAATCTTTACGGCTGCGACTACCTCGAGTGCAGCAAAGTGAAATTCCGATCCCCAGTGCCTCGGCCCGATGAAGAAGACGAGAGCTCCTTGCATATGTGGCACAGCCAATCGATTCCCCCTGACAACGTCACGGACGATCACACGCTTCCCCGTTCAAGTCACTGCTCGATCGAGGTCGACATTTGTGTCCAGGACATTCTGAACCGCAAGGCTGTGAAGGAACGGCGGCTGCACCACGACTTCATCGAGAAAGACCATCCCGTGCCGGCGAGCATGAAGCTGGTCCACAGCATGGCTGGCCTGTGGAAGGATGAGACGAAGCGGAGGAAACGGCGCATGAACATCACCCAACCTGGAAGCAGCCCCTTCCCTCCGGAGGTGCTTGTGTCCATGTCAGCAGATCCTCGAGAATCCCAGCCTCAGGGGTGGATTCACGAGGATGAGTACACGGAGCACATCAAAGAATTGGTGGCCGAGGAAGCAAGAGCGCACGACGACTCGAAACCGTCCTTCGGAAATTATGTACAACACCAGGAATGGGAAGACACCGTCAACACAATGTTGCAGGCGGTCGAGGACCTGTTCCCTCACAATCTACTACCTGCCCTGGGCTTGTCACAGCAAGCAGCTGAACAGAATCAACATCCAACAAGCAGCATTGATGTGGACGAGAAGCGCATCCTCGCCGCTGAAGATGACGACGAGGATTTGTTTCCGGATGATTCTGACGAGGAATCGTTTCACAAGGCTATGCTCGCCCAGAGGGAAGCTCAGCGGGTTGCTGGTGTCAGAGATGAGAAGCCACAACCTCCGATGGCTCCGCCGAAGACCACCATCAACAATTTAGCGCCCTTGATCGCGTCTGTGAAACGCTCCCACGTCATCTCAGAGCCGGTGCCAGAGGGTGTTGCGATATCTCCCACAGTCGATGGCTATCCCAGGGGTGTTTGCCTGAGTGGTTTAAAGACCGGACGACTACCAGTCCTTCCCATCACGGAAGAGCTGGTCAAGGCTGCCGACAGAATGGGCTTGATCAGCAAGGACCCTGTCGCCCAGACCTCATCAAGAAGTGACGCTGTGCTCCTGAAGCGACCCAATAGTCCATCTTTGCAGGCGTCCAATGCCAAACGGCCAAGAATAGAAGGCGGCACCAATACATCTATCCCATCGGGTACACTTGTCACTGGCGATGTGAAAGCTTTAGCCGCTCAGTCCACAGCTCCCAATACGCAGCGTCACGTAAGGTTCCAGTCAACGCCGCCGACGAAACCGACTGTCCATGGGGGTCGGTCCAAGAGACAGGACAACCAGAAACTCAGCTTCGGTATCGTCAAGGATCCCAATGATCCAAGCACTGTACAACGTCTGAGCCAACAGAGCGGCTCGCAGAAGAGTGATGATTGCCCCTCAAGGTCGAGCGTCAAGCTTGACAGGCTCTCAAGCTCAGCTGCAGAAATGTCCCCTATCACGCCTAGCACCGTGAATTCATATGCCTTCACATCCTCGCCTCCGTCTATTGCGACTCCCTTCTCGATTTCCAAGCAGCTACAGACAACCTTCTCAAAGGAACAGAGCTCTCTGGTGTGCGTGCTCGATTATGCTCCCCCATCAGCGGCTGAGGTCTGCGCGTCTATGCAAGACAATGGCCTCCCGGATGTCATATATCAAGATGCCTTCTATAGCCAAGAGAAAGATGTGCCTCCCAGGATGAGAGAGTACGCCGGCCGAGAGTTTCGTCTCGAGGGGAACACTTTGCCGTTCCTGCCTGAGTTTGACCCGACAGGTCAATCACCAGCTACTTTTGGGATAAATATAGATCCTGACCCGAACAGCAAGAGGCAGACGGAGCTCGAGTATCGAAGGAAGAGCCGGCAGTGCTCACTGCGCGGCTGGGAGATCGCTGAACCTCCTCCCACATTTCATGAAGTCAGCGAATGGTGGTCCGCCAAGCAGCAGAGAGACGTTCCAAAGAAGCCAGACACCATGGCAAGAATGGCGACAACGCAGCAGCCATTCCTGTCTCAAATTACCGGGGCCACACCCAAGAATAAGCACGGATTCAAGTATTCCCAGAAGAAGCGGACAACGAGCGTCCAGCATGAGGCTCAGTACATGAGCACCTTGAGTTTAGAGGTACACGTCAACACAAGAGGAAAACTTGTTCCCAATCCCGAAGAAGATGAAGTGCAATGCATCTTCTGGGCCACCAAGTCGGATGAAAACTTCCAAGACAGCAGCCAGTCCGAGGACACCACTGTGTGTGGGATCATTGTGGTCTCCGAGGACGGCAAACTGGCGGAACAAATGCGCAGACATCTGAGGTTCGAGGTCCTGGAAGAATCCACCGAGCTCGACGCGATGGTACGAATGGTTGAGATCGTCAGGACTCATGATCCAGATGTCCTCACAGGCTACGAAGTGCACGGTAGCTCATGGGGCTATCTCATAGAGAGGGCCAGACACAAGTACGACTACAACTTATGCGACGAGTTCTCCCGCATGAAATCACAGTCTCACGGAAGATTTGGCAAAGACGCCGATCGCTGGGGCTTCAACACTACCTCGACCATCCGCGTCACTGGCCGCCACATGATCAACATCTGGAGAGCAATGCGTGGCGAGCTGAACCTCCTCCAGTACACCATGGAGAACGTTGTTTGGCATCTCCTCCACCGGCGCATCCCACACTACACGCACAGGACGCTGTCGGATTGGTACACCAATGGTCGGCACCGAGATCTGGCCAAATGCTTGCGGTACTATACAACAAGGACCAAGATGGACATCCAAATCCTCGAGGAGAACGAATTGATTCCTCGCACGAGCGAACAGGCCCGCTTGCTTGGTGTCGACTTTTTCTCCGTCTTCTCCAGAGGCTCACAATTCAAAGTCGAGTCGATCATGTTTCGAATCGCTAAACCTGAAAACTTCGTGCTCGTCTCCCCGAGCAGGAAGCAAGTCGGTGGCCAAAATGCTCTGGAGTGCCTGCCTCTCGTCATGGAGCCCCAGAGCGCCTTCTACAATAGCCCCTTGCTGGTGTTGGACTTTCAGAGTTTGTATCCAAGCGTCATGATTGCGTACAACTACTGCTACTCGACCTTCCTGGGACGCATTGTGAACTGGCGAGGCACGAACAAGATGGGTTTCACGGACTACAAACGTCAGGAGAGACTTCTCGAGCTGCTCAAAGATTACATCAATATCGCCCCCAACGGCATGATGTACGCCAAAGTCCAAGTCCGCAAGTCCCTATTGGCAAAAATGCTCACCGAGATCCTGGAGACCAGAGTCATGGTGAAGAGCGGCATGAAGCAAGACAAGGACGACAAGACCCTGCAGCGGCTCCTGAACAACAGGCAGCTGGCGCTCAAGCTCCTCGCAAACGTCACATACGGCTACACCTCCGCCTCCTTCTCCGGACGTATGCCTTGCTCCGAGATCGCAGACAGCATCGTCCAGACGGGCCGCGAGACCCTCGAGCGCGCCATCGCCTACATCCACTCAGTCGAGAAGTGGGGTGCCGAAGTCGTCTACGGCGACACGGACAGTCTCTTCATCTACCTGAAAGGCCGCACGCGCGACCAAGCCTTTGACGTCGGCAACGAGATCGCCAAGGCCATCACGGACATGAACCCACGTCCCATCAAACTCAAATTCGAAAAAGTCTACCATCCGTGCGTCCTGCTCGCCAAGAAGCGCTACGTCGGCTACAAGTACGAAAGCCGCGACCAGGCCAAGCCCGACTTCGACGCCAAGGGCATCGAGACCGTCCGCCGCGACGGCACGCCCGCCGAGCAGAAGATCGAGGAGAAGGCCCTCAAGCTCCTCTTCGAGACGGCTGACCTCAGCCAGGTCAAGGAATACTTCCAGGCGCAGTGCGACAAGATCATGCGCGGACAAGTCTCGGTCCAGGATTTCTGCTTCGCGCGTGAGGTGCGACTCGGGAGTTACTCCGACAAGGGCCCCCCGCCGCCCGGCGCGCTCATCTCCACGCGCAGGATGCTCGAGGACGCCCGCGCCGAGCCGCAGTACGGCGAGCGCGTGCCGTACGTGGTGATCAGCGGGGCGCCCGGGGCGAGGCTGATCGATCGCTGCGTGGCGCCGGAGGATCTGCTGAACAATGACCACTGCACACTCGACGCCGAGTACTACATCACCAAGAACCTGATCCCGCCGCTCGAGCGCATCTTCAATCTGGTGGGCGCCAACGTCCGCCAGTGGTACGACGAGATGCCCAAGGTGCAGCGAATCCGCCGCGTCGTCACCGACGGGGCCGCCGTCGGCGACGGCGCGCCGCGCAAGAGATTCACGCTGGAGAGCTACCTCCGCTCGGCGAGCTGCGTGGTGTGCGGCGCCAAGATCAAGCTCTCGGGCGGCGGCGGCGCCAACGCTCGCGGCAACGCGGTCGCGCTGTGCGGGCGATGCAGGCGCGACGTGCCGGGCTCGATGCTGAAGCTTCAGTGCAGGCTCCACGTCGAGGAGAAGGCGTACACGGAGGTCGTCAAGGTCTGCCAGAGCTGCGCGGCGCTGTCGCCGCTGGACGACGTGCCGTGCGACAGCAAGGACTGTCCGGTGATGTACACCCGGACCAAGCAGCTCGCGAGGCTGAGGAATGAGAGGGCCGTCGTGGAGCCGGTGGTGAGGAGGCTGGCCAGGTTGGGCGTCGGGCCTGGGGAGTTGGAGTGGTGATGCGGCAAGGCAGCCGGCGGGTGTTTCGGAAGGATGTTGGGAGTTGCAGGAGCGAAGCAGTCTGGCCAAAATCACGATCAACAAGAAGGGTTTCATTTGTACACGAGGACTACATGAGGGGGCCTCGAAGGGGAGGGGGGGTCCGGAATGATACCACGGCGCACAAGGGTTGGGTTGGGTTTCTGTACACAGGGAGGCAAGGAAGAGTTATATATCTTCGGGGGCGGCATGGACGGCGCAAAAATACAGGATGACTACTCACTCACAAAGTCATGGACACGAGAACGATCACAGCAACATTGCAATTTATAAACGCTCATTTCAGTCGTCAAAGCAAAGTCTGCCCACCTCACTTCTATCCGCTTCCACACCCCAACAAATGAGACCTTGGTTTCCCCCCTCCTCCTTCCCCGATCGTAAAATGCAGTTTCAATCTCGCGCGCGACTCGATGCAAGTGCGGGAAACTAAATAAGACTCCGTACCATGCCTGTCCATCCATACCCAGCAAGCCAGACCTGAACAAGTTGTGTGTAGAGCGACGACGGAGAGGCTAGAAGAAGAACGTAGTAGATGTGATGCTTCAGCCGCAACTCCTGGAATGTCCTCCACTACCATGTCCATTGCCGAGAGTCCACGCGATATGCTGAGCAGAATAATCCCAGGCAGACATTTGATACAGGTGGACAGTGAGACAGAATACAGAAAGGGTAGGAAAACAGCAAGACCGTGGTATTGTGACACGTATTGAGACCGACAAATACAAAGCAAGAGATGAATAGACGCAGAGCGAGCGTGGTAAGGACAGTAAACTTTCTTTGCAACAAGAGGTATCATAACAACAACAGTTGCGGCAGTATCCTTTCTGTGGGATGTGAATCTCGGGTTGCTACTTGCCGTATATGCTTTGGTTTGGTTTTGGTAATACAAGGAAAAAGTGAATCAGTGAGTGATTGTGTGTGTATGAGTATGTCGTAGACTGAAGTCTCGAATTACGCCTTGGACCCGACAGTCCCTACCGACGGCGCCACGGACGGCGCCGGTGTGGTGGAGCGGCTGGGATGGGTGTGGAGTTGCGTGTGGCTGTTGCTGTGACTGCCTTGAGGCCGCTTCTTCGTCAGGGTGCCTACGTCGTGTTTTCCTGGTATGATCGTTAGTCTTCGCCTGGCAAAGTGTGAAGGACTAGCTAGTAGTAAATTGATTGCTCACCATCGCAGCACGCCCTGACATTATCGAGCCGATCTGCCTCGCGATCCTCCTTCTCATACATAACTCGCAGGTCTTCCGCGCTATCATGCACCTCGTTGTTCGAGTAGAGGCTATACTGATCCTTCAACCCGCTGCGGCTCCGCAGACTCAGCGTATCCTGGGTGGACTTCCAGTATCCGCTGAGCCTCCCCGCGAGCGACGGTCGCTGTACGCTGCCCGTTGAGACGGCCTTCTTGTGGTTGGACGTCAGCGTCGGCACGTCGAGGTTGACGGAGGGGGCCTCGTTGCGCGTGCCGCGGGAGTTGTACGAGGATATGGAGGGGGCGCCACCGCCGCGGACGCCGGTGCCAGCTGTGGTGCGGCGGCCGAAAGAGGGATTGAATTCGTCGACATCCTCCCTAGTGATGCCGTTGACCATCTCCTCGGTGTCATGCTGACCCTCGTCGTTGGTGCGGAGGAGCAGGTACGACAGTGCATTGAACCAGGTCTCGTGCCGTTGACCCGTCGTACAGGTGAACTTGATACTTCGGCCTGGCGCGATGATGATCAGACTCTTCCGGTGCAATCCAGGAGGCATGGGGTTGTCATCGGTGACGACGCGCACCGCCTCGATGGGCACACTCTTCGCGCGGAGCTCAGAGCGGCCAGCATTAGTAGGGTCCTTATCGCTCCAGTACAGGGTGCGAGTGTAGGGATGGACCCAGAAGTAGCGACGATGCCTGTTCTCCGACATCTCATCACGGCCCGTCTTGCGAGTGTACTTCCACAGATATTCACCGATCATTGTCTGAGTAATGGCCTGGATCATGCGCGGGTCAGTATTGGCCCCGAAGCCAGCCTCCATGCCCAGGCCCATGCCCATGCCACTTTGTATGTTAAACCTTTGGTCAACCTCGGAAGCAAACGACGACACAGAGGACTTTCGGCTCCTCCCGCCGTACCTAGTTGGCGAGTGAACATCGGCTGTGCCCAGCCTCTCGGGACGAGGTGTAAGATCATCCCTCGCAGACGTGGTAGACATTGGTGTCCGAGGCCTGTTCATGGGGTTCTTGACAGCAGAAGCAGGATAGAGTGGCGGTCCCATGCTGCCAATAGTCCCGTGGCCGCTGTTGGCGGTGCCGGTCCTTGCAGCCTCGATAACCTCCCTATGGTTCGGCGGCAGTGGTGGCGCATTCTTCAATGAAGTACGGGTGCTTGCTGCACTGCCAGGTCGCCGCAGAGCAGCTTCCGCGGTACTCTCGACCCCAGTCTCGACCATCTTGCCCTTAAACCGAGCAACATTGTTCAAGCTCTCCTGAGACCGCCGCACACGGACGGTGCCTGGGGTTCCCATCTCACTCACGCTCGTAATCGAGTTAGACCTGTGGTGACCGACAGGCCTGTCCTTGGCATAGAACAATTGGTCGATTGCCTCCGCCGTGAGGGAAGTCTGAGCACCCGAATCAGACATCTGGATAGGGGCCTTGCGGACTGGCTTGACATCTGAGTTGGCCGAGATCTCTTTGAATGGACGCTGCGACTCAGGCGTATCTGTCAGAGGAGAAGCATTGAGAGATTGTCTTGTCTCATCCTCAGCGATCATAATGGCGCCAGACTTCCTGCTCCTGCGCGGCGAGGTCGATCCGAAGATGCCCCTCATCTCTGGAGTGACTGGTCGGTCTCCCTCGTCGTGTGGAATGGTGAAAGCGTTCCTCTTCGGGCTTCTGGGCGAAATAGGCTCCGGATCCAGCGATTCAATGGAAGAAAAGCCCAGTGGAGGGAGTGACAGCTGGCCGAAGATGAGTGACTCTGGCTCGGAGGGCTGGGTCTCAAGAGACTTGATGATCGAGAAGCGAAGCTTAGCAGGCGTCGGCTTCTCTGTGATGCCCTTGCTGACCACAGGTTCAACAGGCTCGATGTGCTCGGACAGAATTGTCGAGACGGACAGCGACGGTGGAAGCACTGCAGGTTCTGCCTTCGGCTCTACGTGCTCTGAGACAATAGAGGAGACGGCCAGTGTTGGTTGAGGCACCTCGGGCTCAGGGACTGGAGCAACATCCTCCACCGCGATGGAAGACATCTTGAGTGTCGGAGGAAGTGGCACAGGCTCGGCCGCCGGTTCAACACCCTCGCTGACAAGGTCAGAGAATGTCAGCTCTGGTAAGAGAGGCTTTGGAGCTTCCACGTATTCGACCACGCGGACGATCCGAGGCGCAGGCTCAGGTTGGGCCACTGGCTCTACTTCTGCGGATGAAATTGTCGAGAAGGCCAACTCCGCAGGTGGTGGTTTGGGAGCCTCCACATACTCGACCACACGTTCGATCCGAGGCTCAGGCTCAGGCTCAGGGACAGGCTCCACCTCGGCGGAGGAGATTCCGGAGAAAGCCAGCTGTGGGGGCGGGGGCTTGGGTGCGTCCACGTACTCGACCACACGGAGGACTTGAGGCTCGGGCTGGGGAACAGCGACGGGCTCCACCTCCGAGGCAGATATTGCAGAATAAGACAACTCTGGCGGGGGCGCCTTTGGAGCCTCCACGTACTCAACCACACGGACGATCTGGGGCTCGGGCTCAGGGCTAGCGATTGGCTCTGAAGCAACGGAGCCAACCGATGAGAACGTCAACGTTGGCAGCGGCTTCTCAGGCTCGGCGATTGGTTCCGAATCAGTGGAAGCAATCGACGAGAATGCCAACGTTGGTAGCGGCTTCTCAGGCTCGGCAACCGGCTCCGAATCGGTGGAAGCAATTGACGAGAATGCTAACATTGGTCGCGGCTTCTCAGGTTCGGCAACCGGCTCCGAATCGGTGGAAGCAATTGACGAGAATGCTAACATTGGTCGCGGCTTCTCAGGTTCGGCGACCGGCTCAACATGCTCTGCAACAATTGACGACACCGACAGTGCAGGTGGCGGCGGCGGTAGGACCTCAGGCTCAGCCACAGGCTCGATATCTTCGGCTACCAGGCGAGAGATGCTGAGAGCGGGAGGAGGCACCTCTGGCTCGGCAACTGGCTCAACGTGTTCAGAGAACACATTTGAGAGACCCAACCTGGGAGGAAGAACTGGCTCGGGCTCAGGCTCAGCCCGAGGCTCAACCTCCTCTGAGGAGACGTTGGACAAGCTGAGCTGCTGCGGTGGAGGGAGGATTGGCGCTGTGATGCCACCAACACCAGCGGGTGACTTGGGAGATGGGGATTGAAGAAGTCCTTCCTCCGTGCCAAGATCCTGCTGCCCGCCAGCATCACTGTACGAGATGATAGATAGAGGTCTGTCCTGGAAAGCGCTGATAACAGAGTCCATGGATAAAGGTCGCTCGGCACGAGCAGCTGTTGTGGCAGGCTGCACATCCACAGGCTCGGTCATCATGCCGCTGTCCACCATAACGACCTTAGGTATGGTTGGCATGGGCGGCAAAAGACTACGTGGCGAAACAATGGAGCCTCTTGCGGTCGAGGCGGGCGTCATGGAACGGAGGCTTCTCCGACCGGGCGTATACGTTGTGGAGTCCTCATCGCTGCCTTCAAGCTCACCAAGCTCGGCAAACAGACTCTGCTGTGGGAGGTTGTGGACACTTGAGAAACTGCCGCTGAGCTGGCTGGCCGGACTGCTCTGGAAACCGGCGTCTTCGCTGAGTTGCCTGGTGCGTCGCGACATGCTACCACGACTGACGCGCATCCGCGCCTTCTGTGGCTGCGATGTGGGTGTCCTTGTGATGGTATCCATGTAGTCATCATCTTCACTACCTGAGGTTGAAGCAGTGCTCTCATACGAGTATGTCTGGCTGGACGACGCAAAAATCGGCGCCTTTCGAAGGGCGTTGGCTCTGTTCGCTCCAGCTCTCTTGGCGGGACTTTCGATCTCGGTGTCCTCCGAGTCGAAGTCCTCGTTGCCGGTTTGGAAGTCCTCGGTCTCGGTACCACGTTCACGTGCGGTTGCGTACTCATCAGTACCCTCATGCGCTTCGTTGGCCGTGTCAAACTCGTCTGTCTCGGTAGAAGGAATAGGAATCTCGGCAGCCATCCGAGCCAACATCAGTGGAGAGCCTCTGACGGTAGTGAGCTCCTCCCACTCAGGATCCTCGATAATCTCAGCTTTGACGACACGGGCGGTTCCCAGCTTGTCCCGGGCCGCGGGCTTCTTAAACTCGCGAGACTTGGCTTCACGGGCACGCTTCTGGTGAGGACGCTCAACAGGGTCACTTCGCAATTTCTCGATCTCATCCCTAGCATCTTGGAGCAGGCGCTTCAACTCAAGCTTTTCGGTCTTCTCTCGATGAACGTTGGTGCGTAGACTCTGAATTGTACGTTGTGCGTGCTGCAGAGAGGTCTTGATGGTTTCGGTCTCGAGCATGGCGTGTCTGGGCGTAGGCTTGATCGGAGATGGAGGCGGGGAGTGCTCAGGAGTCGCATTACCGCCGGCATTCTCCAAGTCGTCCTCGCTGCTTCCAGACGGAGTGTTGCGTTGGCTCGTCCTTCCCCTCTCCACCGAGATAGCCTTGGCAAGTTCCTGGTTCTGGCTGGTCAACTCGTCAATCTTGCGCTGCATTGCTGCGCGCTCGCCCTCTGCCATCACAGCATTGCGCTTGGCAGTACCAAGCTCAATGTCATGATGCTTGACAGCTGATGCGTGTTCTTCGGCCAGCTTGGTGTGGGCAGTCTTGATCTCGTCCAGTTCACGCTGCGTTGCGATCTTGTCGGCCTGGAGAACGTTCAGAGAGTGTGACAGCTTCTTCTCCCGATCAGCTGCCTCCTTTTGACCTGCGATCAACTCCTGGATCTGCGTCTCTAGGTTCCAATTCTCGTCCTTGTAGCGGCTCTCGCTCTCGTCCAGATTTCTCATGCGCTGTTGAAAGTTCTGCACCTCCAGCTCCAGGCCTGACTTCTCCGACTTCGCATCTTTGAGTTCCCTATCCTTTTCCTGCAACAGTGATTGCAGGTTTCGCACTTGTGTGATGAGGGATGTACTGATCTCAGCGGCGAACTCGATGTCATGAATGCGGTTGGCAGGCTGATTGCGCGCCTTACGATTCGGGACGCTGAACTTGCTCGGAGAACCGGTGGCCATGCTTTCGAACTTTTCGAACTTGGAGGGGCTCATAGATCTCTGTATGCAAACATTAACTGAGCTCAGCCCCGGCTATGAAGCGCGATGACTTACCCTGACAACGTCCTTACTCGGAGTGAAGGGCATACCCGTGCTCGCCTCATTGCTAGGGACGCGTGATTTGGGCAGGAAAGCCCTGGCACTCTCTCTGGCCACCTCATTGAAGTCCTTCTCGATCACGGTGAGTTTTTGCTTTAGATCCGGAGATAGCTCATCCTCGGCCTCGAGTTGTTCCACCTCTTTCAGGCGCTCGGCGAGCTCCTGTCGCTGCTGCACGAGAGCTGTGCCCAGCTTTCCCGCCTCCTCCATGCGCCGTTCGGTATCAGCAAGATGGGCTTCCAGGGCGCGCTTCGCCGAGGCGGGCGAGGCGCCCGGGCCGAGGACAAAAGTCTGGCTATCGAAGCCGGCAAATCGGTGGTTGTTGTGAGGGTCGGTGGGGGAGACGAACGGGTCGGGGGCATCTTCCTGGCCGATGACCAGGAACGGCTTATCGGAGGCCATCGAAGTAGCCATTGTGTCGAGCGACACCAAGAAGCACACGATGCCTTCGGACCCCGAGGAGTGGTTAGACCATGGACATGGACACGCGAAATAAGAAACACCACTCTCCAAACGTCGTTTGATCGTTTACTGTGGGGTCGCGATGTTACCCTGGGGGTACGTCTCCTTTCTGATCTGACAAATAATGAGATGCGACAAGTTTCCCCTCACCCTGTCTGCAATGCGCCGAGAGGACCACCAAAGATTTGCTTTGTGTCGAACACAGATGTGACAGCACGGCGATCGTCGCAAGCGGCGGCAGAGCAAGAGACGACACAAAGATCGGACGAAACGCGGGCGGGGCGCGCTGGAGCGGCCGGAATGGATTTGGCGGGAGCAAAGGAACGTCGCGTTCGTTGGTGGTGCTGTTGATTGTTGTGCTTTAATGCCGGGCTGCAGGAGCTGATAGGCTACTCGCAGGCGATATGCGGTCGCAGGTCTCGTGTCGGGAATCTTCTTCAGGCTGGAAATGCCCCTCACTGAGCTGTCGTGCTTCCAGCTGGATGCGGCAGTCGATAAACGGCCGACGGGAAAGCACAGGTCGGATGACGCCGAGGGGGGGGGTGGTTGCTGCAGCGACACTTTGGGGTAGCAATCCACAGGCGGCGACTTATCCCACAGTGAGGTTATCCGGGTTGTCCCGCTGGAATTGTATGAATGGCCGTCAAGCGAAGGCGTCGAAGATAAATCGAAGTGTTTTGTAATTTGCTGTATTGTATTGTACCGGATCGTGTCGATTAGAGAATTAGAAAAAGAAAAAGAACATCTACTCTGAGCCTGGAAACGTGCCACAGTTCTGTCGGTGAAGACGACTGCGATACACACTACACAAGCAAAGTAGTAGAGTACGGTCGGTCGCCGTTGGGCTGCTGAAAGAGAGTGAATAGTCGAACAAAGTGCTGGTCAAGTCCGTGACGAGACTCACGGAAGTGAGTGCGGTGAGAAGAGTAGAGTAACAAATCAATAGGAAAGTTGCGTAGGCAGGTAAACACAAAATAGTGGTATACAGTACAACCAGCCGCGAGGGGGTCAGTCTGGCCGGATGTTGCTGCTGGTCCTGGGCCTGGGCCTGGGCCTGGAGCCTGTGAAGGAAATGATCAGGTCGGGTCCAGTGACGCCGGGATCGTCTCGACTTGTCTCGGTACCTAGAGTAAGGAGAAGCAGACGGCGGCGGCGGCGGCGGACAGGGGAAGAGAAAAGAGGAAGAAGAGGGG
>MUZH01003880.1:0-27976 GCA_003012965.1 Juglanconis oblonga | reverse complement strand
ATAATAAGGAGTTATTTATATACTATTATTTATTAATTTTATTATTATAGTATAGTGACTAATAGTAACTACTAGTAACTATACTAAAAACTGTAGTTAGTTTTAGTCAGACCTCTAACAGACTATATATAGTTTTAGTCACTAGTAGTTTAACTGTAGTTAGATTTAGTCAGGCTACTGACTACATGTAGTGACTAAAATATCAACCCTGTTGTTTTGAAATTTGCTGCGTCGTTTCATATTCGAAGTGATGGTGTGACTGACGCTGTGAGAAGGATATACCAGCAGAGTTTGGTTCCGCCATACACAAAATCTGCAGGATCCTCACCCTCCGGAACAAAGGTCTTGACCACACTCCCGAAGTAGTATGCTCAGTCATCGCCAGAGCTCTCAGGGAAACAAAGTTCCCAAAGACTCTAGAGATTGTTCCTTGATTGACCTTGTTTGTTCCCAGTGATGGTGCTTTTGAAGCAATAGGCTCTACATTCCAGGAGGCCAGCGCCGAGACTCTGCAGAGCATCCTACAGTAACATTTCTGTTGAGGCGATCAGTTGTGACAGCTTGACAATCTGTTATACGCAATACGGTCTTTGCGACCACTGCTAGGGTCCTGCCGCCGAGTATCATTCTGATAGGTGGTGTGGCTCATATAATCGATGCGTAAGTATCTTCAGGGGGTTAAGAATCTTGATATACTCTGCATACCTCTCTCACATGAGCGGTTGGTTGACTTTGACGCTACAATCACTGTTCTGAATTTCAACAACTCCCGAGGTTCATTGAATCGACTTTCCCCGTCCCAGAGTTGCTGTTCACAGACGGCATCGCACCGACCACGACGCTGTTCGGTCCCGGCTGTCTCAACGACCGGCCAAGATCATCATCACGTCTGCGACGTTGTTGGCTGGAACGACCACGCACGCACGGGGGTTGTGAGTGAAAGAGTGAATGAACCGGTTGATTTCTTCTTCTCTTGAAGGTCTCAGAGAAGACTACTAACTGGTTTATATAGGAAGCCGTTCTAACCCCTTTTCCTGTCTGGAATCCTCCAACCGGCAACAGACTGATAACGAAGATTTACTATAGAGTGCCGGCAGAGGACTGTGGATCTCGTGTCTTTAACAACGGGCCCGCCATCGCCTTTCGACCGTAGCTGCCGTACACTCCGGTGCATTAAACTCCAACTGCCGCATGGGCTGCTGCCGTTTTTGGGACAGTCACTGTGTTTTAGGATACGAATGGAGAGAGAGAGCGAGGGTGCCCTGGGAGCAACTAGTAGAACTTCTCACGTGAGCGCCAGGGTCGTCAAGTACGAAGGCCCACGTCAACCTTCGTTTTAGATAGCCCAAAGCACTTCCTACTCCGTGATGAAAGAATCATGTGGCTTAGCATGCTCCATAAAGAACTGCTGAATCTACGTAGCGTTATTTTGTGTGAACTTTTCTTGGCGACCACATCGATCACCAATCCAATGCCATCCCAATGGGGGTGTCGTAGGATTTGTGAGAGCAGAAAGGTGAGCCCACGTGGCAGGAAACGGCATGCCCGCGCCGTCGAGGACCCCCTTTCCGGAATGTTGGCCGAGCTATCACGTCAGACATCTCCCAAGGATTGTCATCCTGACCAGGTGTGTGGGTGTGTGGGTGTGTGGGTGTGTGCAATGTAACCATGGCATTCTGGGAATGGTGACAGGTCTATCTTGCCTACCTGGATATGTGGAAGATTTTCAGGGTGAACTCAAACCTCCCCCTCCCAAGGCCCGTGGGATATTTCATGATCGACGAGAACCAGACAGATAGGCTTGATAATCTGATACGACCGCGGTGACTTGTACAGTAGAGCTTGTCCTTATCGACAATGATGTCATGCTTCACGATACCATGCTGCAAGAGTCTGACAGATTGGCTCGTGGAAATACGGGTGAAGATATAGTGGAGAGTGTCACTCTGCACCCCGCTTGCTTGCCTGGGTACTTTGTACTTTGTACTTGCCTACCAAGCACTTCGCATCTGTACCCCTGGGTATACAACGTCCCTGGCGAACGTGGCGTACGTACCTATGCCTTTTGTTAGAAATCTCTAGCCAGACGGAAGGATTGGAAAGGAAGAAAGAAAGAAAAAGAAAAAAAACCCAAGTCGGACCATTAGAGGCCTCTGATTAGCTGGAAAAATGGCAATCGTGGCCTCTTGCTGACTGCATTTGGTGAGGCTCCGTGAAGTTATCCGTCCGACCGGCCGAGACATGTCCGGCGCCGGTGAATTTTTTTCCCCGGCTGCTTTCCTCCGTAGAGACGATGGGGCAATTGTAGGGACGGAGGAGGAGAAGGCCGTTTGCAGGTCCAAAGAGAGAGAGGGGGGGAAGGTGTTTCTCTATCCAAAACGTGATTTGTGCTTCCTGGCGAAAGGTTCTGCGAGACTCATCCACACACCGCTTTCCCCCTGGATAAGAAGTCACTCTTGATTCATTACCGACTCTTGTCTTTTAACTAATGCAACCCCACGTACTATGGTACAGAGTACCTTCGTTGGACCATCTCGGCGGAAATCTTGTGGTATCAATAGCGTGCGGGCTGACGTTAATAACTAACAGCCCCAAATAAGTCGCGGAGGAACACTGGAGCCGCTCATGTGAGAGCACCAGTCGGGAAATTGACTCGACGTTCCCCTAGGCGATGTAATACATAGTATTTATACGACGGAAGAAGTAAGTTCGGGGTTTCCGGTGCTCGCTTCAGCATTGGTGGATTGCGGCACCTTTGTTGAAGTTCCCTGCCAAGTCGAGCTTTGCGTCCGGCACTTTAGCGACCATATTATATTGGTGGTTCTCATGTACAATAGTTTCATCTTGCCTCGGGAAATTGAAGAGGAGCGGCCCGCTAGATACAGCCCGGAGGTGGAGTTGTGATGAGATGACGATTGTCGAGTCCCCGACTCCCCCATTTGTCCATGCGTGGAAATCATACCACGGTACTGGATCCTTTCGAGATTTTCGAGATTTTCGAGATAGGAACGGCCTTCGCAAATCTGACTCGATCATGCAAAGCAGTTCGATTAATTTTCGGACGTGCTTCTGTGGCACCTGCACATATCTCTCTGAAGGGAGCAGTGAGATAAGTGGACCATGATTCTCGTAGATCACCGTTGCGGACCCCTCATGAATGACAGCAGCTTCTTCGACTGGTCGAGGTGACGGCTTCGGAATACTTTGGGGGCTGTCAAGTCCCGCGGGTCCACACCAGATTTTCGAATTGCGCTGACTGGGCGAACTTTTCAGGGGGGGTCGAATCGGTCAACGATCCTATCCGAGGCACTACTGCGCTAAGATCTGCAGACTGCTCCGCCAGAGTTGCATTGCTTTTGTGGGGGACGCACGTTTTGAGGACTGCCAGGGGAAACATCAGACAGACCATATTAGCCTTTGGCGTCCTCCCTGAGGTCTGTCCGTACCTACGTAGCACTATAGTAACTTGGATTTTGGACCGGAATTCAAAGTCAAGGGCATCCCAAGCAGAGCCTAGAATCTACTGTCCTCCCATTCCCGCCCGCCCGCTCGATCGATCACCCAAGGCAGGACCTTCTCACGTTCGTCATTGACACGAGGCATGTCATGTCTCTCTTTGCTTCGGTGGGCGCGTACGACAATCTCAACGAGCCAGAGCCCTTCTTCAACAGTAAGAGTGCTGCTTATGGCTTCGTGATAACGTTTCTGGTAAGCCAGGCGCTCGTCAGACGAGACCGTCACCTGCCACGTACTGACCAGAAGACTAGACGATCTCAACTATCTGCGCCTCGTTACGATTATATGTCCGATTTTTTGTTACACGAAGTCCAGGATGGGACGACTATTTCATAATTCTGATATTTGTATGTGGTGATCTGCCATCTAGACCCGATGAGATGTCTCGGGATTCTCTTTGCTGACGCGATGCATATGGTCTAGATTTTAACATGGGTAACCAACGTGGGCTCATTGTTCCGTAAGTCACCGTCCCTATGCACCGTCTGCCCTGAACTCGACCTAATTGACATGTTTCTTTTTCCTTGAAGTTGTCAACGCAGGACTCGGTCGTCACTTCATCTTGTTAGGTCTTGATGGCATGATGAACTTCGTCAAGGTATACACTCTCTTCCTCTGGTCAAACCGCCTCCATCGGGCAGCCCGACAACGACCTGTACACACGCGTTGGGTTAGTAACGTGGAAGGACTTTAGCTAATCCTCGGACTAGATGTTTTGGTGGTGTAATGCGTGCTACAATATGTCCATGGCAGCGATCAAGCTGTCGATCCTATTCCAATATCTTCGACTTCTGAGCGACCATACGGACTCCAATGGCAGCCAGCCAAAGACCTTGAGACTTGCAGTGATAGTCCTGATCGCAATCACGTCTATATGGGGAATCGCCTTCTCCTTTTTGGCCTGGGTGCCCAGTATTCCCGTTTCGGCGGATTGGGATTTTTCAAATACCACCGCCACACGCTATGGCTATGGTACTGACGATATGAATACGTTCGCGCTTACCTTCATCTTCCACGGCGCTTCCAACATGGCAATCGACATTGCGATATTCTCCTTCCCGCTGTTCTCCAGGTCAATGTGGGCGGCTACACGCCAGCAGAAGCAGTCTCGCATTGCTATGCTCTGTCTGTATGCCGTTGGAGTGGTGTGAGTTCAAGGCCATCCATCTTCTTGCCCCTTCAGACTCATAGACATGTATGCCCCCTGGCTTGCATAGTTTCTATTACTGACTCCCTGCCTCGTTGGCGTTCCACATACAGATCCGTAATCTGCTCCATCGTCCGCTTCGTTTCTCTGGTCCAGACCAAAGCAACCACGTATCCCGCGTTTGATCCGACCTGGTACGGTCCTGAAGCGATCGTACTATCGGTCCTCGAAGTCGACATCGCGACCATCGTGGCGTCTCTGCCCGTCTTCTGGCCCTACCTGCGTCGAAACATCGACAGAATCATGATCACGCACGAGATCGAGGTCAAGGTCACGGAGCATTTCACCCAGATCGACGACCAGGCGAACGATCTTGGACGAGAGAGCAGCAGGCCGAGTGAGGGTCGGCGGTCGGAGCATAATGCGTGCGCGCCATGGGAGAATCAGGCTGCAGGCGCGGGTGGAGCTGGTCTCAAATTCGGATCCGATGTGGTGATGATGCGAGATCTGGGCCGTAAGGGGACAGACGAGAGCGGAGGGTTAGATGGGCAGGATTTGCCGTTTGACGGGCTTAGAAGCCCTGGCGCTCGCAGCCCGAATCGGGCCACGTTCTTGACGAGGGAGAGTAAGGAGGTTCTTTTGAGGTAGTGGGGCCGCCATGCAGTGCCGAAAAGATCTAGAAAGGATTTGCGGTGTTTCTTCTTCTTTCTTCTTGCGGTTATGCGATCCCCTCAATGTAGCTTTATACCCATCATGCCATTTTGAGTTGATGATTTCAACCTCGTGTACTGCTTTTCTGAGGTTTCCCATTCGACAGCAGCTGAAGTCTCCGGTACTGCCTCCAATCTCCGATCACATCTGACTCATCGTATTTCTCAACCCTTCGGCCACTTTTTATCTTACCTTAGTGCCCTTATCTGCCGAGCCGTTCGATCTCTTTTCTCGGTGGCTCCACCATCCTGAAGCCTCCCCAGTCCTTCGCCTCCTTTTTCCCTATGAACGCCTTGGCCCGGTCCTTTGAATGATCTGTTAGCACATGCCCGTCCCACCACATCAACCAGGCGAATGAACCAGGAAGATACACATCTTTGAAATTACCTTCGTTAACCAGGATATGGATATCCCCCTTTCCCTTTTTTTTTTTTTTTTTTTTTTTTTTTGTGGGTTTTCATCTTAATTTCGGTGGTTTTGCGAAAGAGATACATGCTGCGATGAGTATCCCAGTAACTCCTGCTGTCCCTCTAGAATCTCGAAGACAGCGTACAGTAAGTCTGCGAGTAGAAGCATCGATCTATTCCGCCGGGACATTTGATAGTCGAGATTTGGACCTGCATTCACATATAGGCCATCTGAGTTATACCTTTCTGTCCTATCAAAGGGAAGTATATCTGACTCAAGGGCGGACAGGTAGTCGATAGTCAAACTCAGGTAAACAGGAAAGTAGTCGTCTTCCAGGAACTTGTCTTCCATTGGAGGATGGACTGCGAATCTTTGGGCCTTTTGCAGCCAATGTTCGATGTTCATTCGAGAATGCCATAAAGAAGAGTCACAAACGTGTTCCTTGAAGAGCATCTTGAAGACAGTACTTCTCATCCTCCGCTGTGCATAGCGCCTGTGGTTCGGCGTATGGGGCTTTTATATTTATACAGATCGCCTTTGGATTAGGTTTCTTTGGAGTCGACTTGCTTGGAAACACACACTACGGCGCTTTTCCAGCGTCTTTACTCTCCTCACTCTTGCGTTTCCCTGCTGCACCTCCCACCTGATCAGCACAACTCCGACGACAATAGTAGCCATGATTAAAGCTGAGAGGAAATAGATCTAAGTGTGTGTATGGGGGGGGGGGAAGGTTGCACTCCTTTATCAATCTGTCCACCTGATCTGAATGCATCAATCCTGCCAAGCTCGGGTGCTCCTGCGCCTTTGATCTTGTTCAAATCCAGTCCAGGAATTATCTGGCAGCTTGGTCGTCGGCCTATCAGCAGAGACACATTGATCTACGGTGATGTCATCAAGCTTATAACAAGTAGCATAATAACTAGATTGAAACGAGTCAAACGGCGAAAGCTTCGCACTCATCCAGATCTTTTAATAAAACAATGAATGGTTGAAAACTCCCAGGTCTCCGAGTCTTTCGACTTATCTCCACACAGCATGGATATATATAGTTACGGGGCATTCTCAGACAAGCCAGGAGAATGTTGAATAGAATTAAATAATAATATAACAAACACCGATACTCCCATTCGAAGCCGGGGGGTGGGGGGTCGAAGCAGACAGACCCTAACCCTTCCCCTAGCCGATGTGTCTCTGCCAAACGGACCCGATCGTCGGATAGTTAAACGTCTAGGCCCTATAAAGGTCTCTCTCCGTTCACCAAACCATACACGAATTGACCGCCATACCCGAGGACATCCATGCTCCTGGAAGCTTGAACGGTCGGCGTCTCGCTACTGTGTGTGTGATTCGAACCCTCTTATGCACGCGGCCGCCGTGGGCTGCAGCCTGCCCCTGCACGACCATGACAACATCTTATATGACACGCCTCTTCAGCCCAGTGTACCAGCGCAGTCTCATCAGAAACATGTCATCTTCAAGGGCTAGAATGGGACAGAATCGTCTGCCAGCGACATACTATCGCGGCGGCACCTCACGGGCCGTCATGTTCAAGGTGCAGGATCTGCCGCGGGACCAGGACCAATGGCCCGCCATCTTCCGCGGCGTGCTCGGCAGCCCCGATCCCTACGGGCGCCAGCTGGACGGCATGGGAGGCGGGATCTCGAGTCTGTCGAAAGTATGCGTGGTAGGGCCATCCACCATCGGCGAGGCAGCGGACGTGGACTACACGTTTGTGGCGATCGGGGTCAAGGATGACGACGTCGATTACAGCTCCAACTGCGGCAATATGAGCTCTGCGATCGGGCCTTTCGCCGTGGACAGCAGGCTGGTGGCGCCCGAGACGGAGAATGGCGAGTGTGTGGTGAACATACACAACACGAACACGGGCAAGATCATCCGCTCGACGTTTCCTGTGGTGGGTGGGGAGGCTGCTGCGAGCGGTGACTTTGCGATTGCTGGTGTCGCTGGGACCGCGGCGCCTGTGCGGCTGGATTTCGTGGACCCTGGTGGCTCGAGGACGGGCAAGTTATTGCCGACTGGGAATAAGGTGGACGCTTGGGACGACAAAGGCGTGCAGATGACTTGCATCGATGTTGGGAACCCGTGCGTCTTTGTCGAAGCCGAGAAGCTGATATCTCGGGTCCCTGTCGACTTCAGCCCGAAAGACATAGAGGGTGATAAAGCACTGATGGCAGATCTGGAACTTATCAGACGCCATGCAGCCCTCGTCATGGGTTTGGCCAAGGAAGAAAAAGACGTCCCGGGAAGTGTACCCAAGATCGCAATGGTATGGACACCCAGGGATCGGACGGCGGAGCTTGGACCTGAAGAAGGAGACATCTGCGTTCGGGCTCTGTCTGTGGGGCAGCCACACAAGGCTGTCCCAGTCACTGTGGCGTTGTCACTTGCGGCTGCGGCACAACTTCCTGGTACGGTAGTGCACCGGTGCCTCCGGAAGGAGGAGGACCGGGCTGGCAGTATACAGATTTCGCACCCCACCGGCCTGCTTAAGGTCGATGCCAACTATGATGCAGAAGGGAACTTGAAGAGTGCGGCGGTATATCGGACGGCCAGAAGGTTGATGGAGGGTACGATCTTCTGGAAGTAGAGCAGCATCGCAGTATCTAGCAACCTGGAATGCTTGGAATGCGATGTCTTCGAGTCTCATCACTGATACCAACAATACTCGGAGCGAGGTCAATCAAACATGGTGCTATCGGAGAAGAATATGCGTGGTCAGGGTGGTCAGGGTGGGCAGGCTAGACACGCATGGATCAAGCCGAAGGAATCATGGTTCCAGAAGGGGGGGTCAATGAGAAGACAAATCATCAGTGGTGCAAAAACTTGGTCTACTACTGTGTACTACCTACCTACCTAGCTACGTTTCGGTCACAGTTGTTACAGTTGTTACACTTGTTACACTTGTTACAGTGTAAATACGGGAAAAAGGAAAAAGACGACTACGAGGTCTGGGTTAGGGTATAGCCGGTATAGCCGGGATTCGGCCCGGGCACCATGACGTCAAGAACAGACCAACCATTGGTTGTTGCTGCATACCCAACACCGTCCACGGGTACTTCGTCAGATGTTGACGAGCTCTCAGCCCTGTCAATCCTGTCAAACCTCCTGTCTCAGATGCCAACTCTTCGAGATCTGTCCGTCCGATGACTTTTTTAGGATGTTCGAAACGGTAAATGGCTTGGTCCCGCAGTTTCGGAATCATCTCGTCTGAATGGCGACA
Source organism: Juglanconis oblonga (assembly GCA_003012965.1). Classification (NCBI taxonomy): domain Eukaryota; kingdom Fungi; phylum Ascomycota; class Sordariomycetes; order Diaporthales; family Juglanconidaceae; genus Juglanconis; species Juglanconis oblonga. The sequence goes on along the minus strand of MUZH01003880.1, from coordinate 18,953 downwards.
AGTATCGTCAACACGATCTGCTTCCAGTCGCCTCTACCAGCGCCTCCACCAGCGCCTCTACCAGCGCCTCTACCAGCGCCCTGGAATAATACATCACTTGATCTTCATCCAAGGGCACCCAAGGGCAATAAGAACGACAAGATCTGTGTCTTGGCAGCACATCCTCCACACTGTCAACCCGGCACCTTGGCCAACTACCAACTTGGCATACGGGAAGCGACAGATCACTGGAATAGCATCGGTTCTGATTGCCCTTGGCCATGAGATTTCCAAGAGATCCGTGGCCTCGACAGCAGGTGTGATCGTCGACCAGCTTGAAACCCGCACGATGTCAGCACCTGCCACCTGCCACCTGCCCACGGACGGCTGTACGCAGGGTTGTGTGCGATGGGGTATCCACGCGCCATCGAAACCGCGGCCCCCGCTGCGCGGCTCTTCAGAGACTTCAGATACGCTACTTCAGATACTTCCGATCCCTCAGACACCTCGCTAGCCCGGTTTCAGACACCACGTCCTGTCACAGCGCGGTGCCAAGACCGCCAATCGCCAGGAACCCGCCTGTCGATCTACTACGTACCGCGCAAGCCACGGCCGACCAATGACCAACGTAGCCTGCCAGGCTAGCGTCCAAGAAGGAACAAACGTCGACAACGTCTGAGACTGCACCATCCTATCGGCGAATTTAGTCTACCAAGACCTGGTGAAGACTTCCCAAAAGCTTGTGTCAAAGCTTGCCTCCTCCTCCTCCTCCTCCGCCTCTGGCATGTGCCCCCTTTTCGACGACACACTCGACCAACCCCACTTGGGCCAATCATCCGGGGTCGGGCTGCCCTGGGAAAATATCACCGTTTCACGGTCTTCCTGGTCAAGTCGCCTTGTCGAGGTGGTGATCAGGGTGATGGTTCTCGCTGTCCACGGCCCCGCTCCATCCCCATCGGCTCCTCATGCCCAACAGGTCCTGTTGCCGACTTACCCACAAAGAAAGATGATCGCCGCTCGTGTACGGTATACAGCAGGCTTTTCCAGCAAGGCAACATGTCTAGGTGCCGACAGACCAGCTTTCCATCTTTCCCAGAGGTGTTTCTTTAAGGAGCATCTGCTCTCTCTCTCCCGGTTTCGCACGTCGACGGTCGTTCGTTTTCTTGTCTTCATTTCTCATTTACAGAGATATCATCAGCATTTCATATTTCTTTTCAGCCCCTTACCTTCTCCATTCTTGCTCTTGGTAGTTTTGATGACCCCATAAGAGAACCACACTTGAGCAAGTTCTCAGGCAAACTTGCTCAGCCCGCATCAGCCTGGCACCATTCCCAGACACCACGCCGCACCACACCACAACACAACGAACCATGGCCCCACCGGCTCTAAACCTCAACAACGCCACATTCAAGAACCTTGGTGTCTTCTCCTCCTCCGCCTCCCCTCTAAGGAACTCTTTCGCCCTATCATGTCGCTCACCAAAAACACCCTCTCACGGAGGTAGACCGTCGGCAATCTCAAGACATGGATCGTACCTGGAGCTGCCAGTACCATACTCGAAACCAGACACAAGATCTTCGCCTTCGAGACTGAGCGAGAAGGATATATTTGATTACGATGGCGGGAACACCACAGAAGAGAATTCACCCACAGACTCGACATGGTTCCTTCCACACTCGCCGGGCCTCCCGCCGCAATCCCCTCTCCGGCCCGGTGAGGACGGCAAGCTGGGCGTCCTGTCCGCCATCAGCATAATAGTGGGCAAGACGATGGGCGTCGGAGCCTATTCGGTCCCATCTGCGATCTTTTCTGGTGTCGGTTCCGTGGGTATGACCCTGACTCTTTGGATAGTCGGCAGCCTCATTTCCTTCTGCGGCCTAGCCGTCTACATGGACCTGGGCAGTGCGATACCGCGCTCCGGCGGCGAGCGGGTGTACCTCGAGCGCATCTTCAGGAAACCGTACATGCTAGGGACGTGCATGTTCATGTCCTACGTCGTCCTGCTGGGCTTCTCAACACCCAATGCGATCGTGCTAGGCGAACACGCTTTGTACGTCACGGCGGCTGCGGAGAACAGGTGGAACATCCGGCTCATCGCCGTGCTCGCCGTCTCCGTACTCTGCTACATTCACGCACGGCACCCGCGTATCGGTCTCGGCTTGATCAACACTCTCAGTGTCGCCAAGATGCTCATCCTCCTCGTCGTCGTCGTCTCCGGCGTCGCGGGTGGACTGATGGGTGTCGGCTCGGAGCGCGAGTCTATGCTCGAGGGTCGACGTCTGGATCTCGCTATGGCGGGTGACGTTCCCAGCTCCACCGCGCAGAGGAACTTCCAAGCCATCTGGGAGGGCTCCTCGACCCAGCCCTATGATTACGCTACCGCTCTGCTCAAGGTACTCTACTGTTTCCGCGGGTATAACACGGCCAACCAGGTCCTGTCTGACGTGCGCAACCCGGTGCGCACCCTGAAGATTGCGGCGCCCGTTGCGCTCACGCTCGTGAGCATCGCCTACCTGGCTATCAACATCGCCTTCTTCCTCGTGGTAGACAAGGATGAGTTTCGGAGTGCCGGGGTGGTGGTCGCGGGGGTTTTCTTCCGCAAGGTCTTCGGCGACGGATTAGGCGCACACATGCTCCCGCTCTTCGTGGTCGTCAGCGCGGCGGGGAACATTGCCGCCACGAGCTTTGCGCAGGCGAGGGTCAACGAGGAGCTTGCCAAAGAAGGTGTGCTGCCCGCATTCTGGCTGAGCAAGCCCAAGACCTTAGAGAAGAGGGGTGGCGCGAGGGAGAGGTCGTCGAGCCCGAGCAAATCCCGCCTCCGTGCTGCTACCATCGGCACCATCACGCCATCCCGCGGCCTTCTTCTCCACTGGATCGTGTCCGTCGCAGCGATCGTCATCCCGCCGCCAGGCAAGATCTTCAACTTCCTCGTGGATATCGGCGGATACCCCGTGTCTGTCATTAGCGTCGCGGTCTCGCTCGGTCTGTTATACCTCCACTCTACCCCCTCCGAGCGGTGGACCACGCCGTACAAGGCGCCTCACGCGGCCGTCATCGTCTTCGCGGCAAGCAACTGCCTCCTGCTCGTGCTGCCGTGGATCCCCCCCAAGGGCGGGATGGCCGGGGACGGCGACGGAAGGTTCCCCAGCTGGGCCTACCCTGCCACGAGCCTGCTCGTGCTGGGCCTGGGTGCCGTGTACTGGCTATACTGGCAGACCAGCAACGAGACGCCACCCCAGCCAACCAGAGCCGAGCCAAGAATCGTCGTCCGCGGGGCGGCCTGTTGTGGCGTCGCGGCCGGGACGGACAGTGAGAGCGAGAGCGATGACGACGAGCAGAGCACCACGGACTCGGAGGACACGATCGTCGGGGAGGAAGAGACGCGGCGGAAATCGCTGGAGCTGCTGCCCACGCTCGAGGTAGGCGTGGGTGGAAAGGGCCCCGGTGCTTGTGGATGTCGAGCGTGTCCGCAGGTCCGGAGACGGGCGCTGTGCGGGTGTCCCAAATGTCCCACGAGGAACCAGACTCTTCGATGAGACGAGGCTGGCTCAGTCGAGAGCATGGGAGAGGTGTAAGGAAAGAACCAGGATCGAAGCGTGCGAGGAGAGGCGGTGGTGCATAATACATAATTTACCTTCTCCAGATGCCTGCATCACCACTTTGTATTTTTGTATAGACTTTTTCTTCTTCTTGTTTTCCTTTAGTCGCATGGCATATGTACATACATACATACATGCATAGCGATCGCTAGATACCCAATCTTTTGAATGGAATTGAATCTTAGAACAATTTTGGAAGAGCCCCCTCCCTTGCCTCGTCCTTCCCCGCTACTCGTCTCACTGTGTGTCTTCGCCTTAGACTGTTCACCCATGCCCAGTCTTCTCATACTTGGATGGGATGTGCCGAGGGAGCATTCGTCCCTGATACAAGGCCCCCCCGAAGACGAAGAGAAGGGACGGGGGAAGGGTGACGCGCTGCACTGACTCGTGATTATGTATGTATTAACGAGATATCTAGCGAAGTTTGCATCTGTTTGCTCATCAGATGCCCATTCAATCCGATCCGATCCGCTTGCCGTAATTATCTTCCGGCTCGCACCGAGGCAGCCATTTTTCGCTATAAAGGAAAAATATTCTAGGTTGTGTCTTTTCAAAATGCCCAAAGAGGTCGCTCTCGTTACGATATGTCCGCGTTTCGTCGTCGTGGTATGCGTGAGAATCGTAAATCGTCGTCGTCCGTCAAACAGAAAAAGAACGAACGAAAGAAAAAAAGAAAATAAAAATAGACCCCAATCCCCCGCAAACGCCCGAGCCATGCAAATGTGGTCCCTTCTGTGATAAGAGGAACACATCTGAAACAAAAGCACCATGCTCTCTTAAAAAGCAACCACTCAAAAGTCCCTTCCCGTAAAGACATACTGCGGGCTGACGCGCACGCCCTCCCGCTCACTCCGTCTCGCCTCCCTCCGACCATCCTTTATGGTCGTCGTACCGAGACTCGCGTTCCCTGCACCGCTCGACACCGTCCTCGTGCCCATCAGCGGACCCCTCAAATCCGACAACCGCTCCGTCATTCGCCGCACCCTCCTCACCCCCAACCTCTCATCCCTCGCCCCGCCACCACCCGTATGCAGCGTCCAGCGGGGCTTGTCCTCCTCCCGCCTGTCGACGCCCAACTTCCCCACAAGGCTCGTCTTGTTTCTTATCATCCCTTGGAACGCCTCATCACGCACGCAATCCTCGTTCGCGACGAAGCTGATCACCTCCGCGAGGCACGTCACCCCGTGCGGCAGCCGCAACGCCTGGCGCGCGGGGAACAGCGCGATGAGCGACAGCCAGTAGAGCACCAGCAGCGTCAGGGTGAGCGCGAAGAGCGGGACCTGCGGGAACACACGCACGATGCCGTCGTCAGGCGTGAGTGCGAGGAACATACCGCCGGCGAAGATGGGGAGGAGGACGAAGAACGTGGACAGCAGCGAGATCAGCGCGACGCGCCAGTGGCGGTTGCGCAGCGCGTGCCAGGACGCTTGGATCGGGTAGCAGGCCGCGTAGTCGGCGAGGATAGAGGCCTCGGGGCGGGCGCCGCCCGCGGGGGGTGCGGAGAGCTCGCCCCAGGGCTGGAGGATGCGCATGTGTAGGTCGAGATCTTGGAAGGCGACGAAGAGGACGAGGCCGAGGAGCGCGGGGACGAAGCTGTAGAGGAAGTCGGCGGCGGAGAAGGCGCCGGGGACGGGTGCAGCGGAGACCAGAGGGAGAAAGCCGTTGGCAGTGACGTAGGTTGCGGGGATGAAGCTGACGATGAAGAGGGCGAGAAGGAGGAGAAAGCCCAGGATGATGAAGATGATCAGCGGGAGGTCCTTGAGACAGAAGGGGATGTGGCGGTAGCGGACACGAGGTTGCATGGCCGTGCCGTCGAGTTCCACGTCCCCCCAGGGATCGGCCTCTTCGAGGTGCTTAGGATGAGCTCGCTTGTCGTGGCTCTGAGGCCGGCCCTTCTCATCAAAGAATTCGACTTCGGCTGATGGATCCCCCCATTCTTCTGAATGCCCGAGGGTATACCACAGCTCGTCTGGTCTCTCGCGGTCCGCCCAGCCCCAGTATGCGAGACGGTCCGTCCGTCTTTTATATAGCACACGCTTCAGCTGGTCCCTCCCGCCAAGGATCTCGGTGCCCTTGTAGTCTGCCAGGGTATTGCTATTCGCGACGATGGCAGCAATATCGGCGATCGACCTAGGATCCCACATCACGCCGGTTTTGTCGGTCAGCCAGTAGGTCAGCTCAATGCCAATGGCAGCGACCAGCAAAATGTACAGGACCACCAGAGTCCAAGCCACGCCCTGCACCGTCGCCCATCTCCAGTGTCCATCCACATAGATGACAGTGTACAGGCAGCTTTGCAGAGGCAGAGTGAGGTTCATCAGCCATGTGATCAGATTAGGCACCCAAACATGCCACGTGCCCACCAACTGAGGTCGCAAGAATGATGTCGTGTACAACTCGTCAAATATGGCGTCTCGTCTTGCAGCTTTGCTCGCAGCCGCGAGTCTCGCAAAAGGCCGCATCCGCAGCATAGTCGTGACCATACATTGGGCCCAAAACAGAATCACGGCCCCCAGCATTGCCGGAAAGACCCGAAACAAAAAGTACTGTCCGCTGTAAATCGTGCCGACGTAATCCCAGAGTCCTGTGTTCCGCTGAGAATAGACCGCACTGAAAATCAAGGCTGCGAGCATCAGGATGCATAAGATCGTCAACGTTATCATGGATATGGGTCGTAATATCTTGGGTTTGAAAACAAGTCGTGGATTGATCTTCTCCCGTCCGTCACTGAAAAGTCCAGGGTCGACAGGCTCCCAAGAGTCTGGAGCCGGTTGTTTTGTCGGGAACTTTGCGCTCTTCTCTTTGCCTCTGACCAATGTTGACATGGAAGACCGGTGGGAGGGTGGTCGCTGGCCCGTCTCGGCTAGCAGAGGAGCTCTCTGCTCCTCACTCCGCCGCCTTGTGAGGTCTCGTGCTGGGACGGTGGATTCTGGTGTAGGTGTGATAGGAGCATTGCGGTGGGTGTAGTACCCACGAGCGTCGCTTGGCACATATGGCTGGCCATCCGAGGTGGTGGAAGACGGATTCGACGAATCTCCCTCTCGCTCTCTCGTCAGAGCCGACAATGCATATTGTATGTAGGGAGTGTCGTCGACTCCCGGTGTCACGCGAGCAGCCTCCAGTGCCAACGGGTCTCGAAATGCCTCGACAGGTCTGCCTGCGATGGGAAGCACAGGGTTCATCTGGCGGTGTTGTGCCACTGCCAGTGCTTGCAACTGTTCGGGGGTGAACTGTGGCTGCGTAGAGGACCGCTGGCCTTGACCTGATGGGTTTGCCATGGCGGTAGGGAGTAGTGGTCGGCCGTAGTGTCGCTCGGGGCCGTAGATATTATCGGAGGAGTGAGAAGAGGAGTAGGAGGAGAGGCTCGGGGCGAAGCGGATGACAGATGATGGTCGAGGGGAGAGAGAAGCGTGCTCGAGTGACACATATTCTTCTTCTGAGATGTCGTCTAGCACGCCATGGTAGGCGAGTGCACTGGGTTGTCGTATGGAAGAATGGCCTGCAGGACAAACGCAGGTGAGTGGTTGAAGTTGGAGGAGTGATGGAGGGTTGGTGGTCTGCAAGGGCGAGAACGAGAACGACGAGGACGATGAGGACGACGACGAGAGGAAACGACGAGAGGGCAAAGAGCGAGGTAGGTGTTGGTAGGTAGGTAATACTCACGAGGTGGCTCCACGTACTGGAAGTTCAAGTTCTGAAAGTTCATTCTTGACCACCATCCATCATGACGAAGGGTTCGTCACAAGGAGGATCAAGATCAGGCCTAGCAAGGTGGACGACAAGCCCACCTGGGTGACATGTCTGGCCAATTGCCTCCACCAGACGCAATGCAGGCAGGAATACTGCATCTTTAGCGAAAGGCTTTTACCTACCAACAGGCCCCTGTCTGCATGTGTTCAACCTGCTTGTGGTGGTGACGCCGAACGCGGGAGGCTGGGCGAGTCGTATACGATGACGGTGGTTGGGCGAACACAGTATCACCAGCCACCAGCCCGCTGCACCTTACTGCGGGTACCCCTGGCCCCATCACCCAGCGCCAACAGGAAGTGCTCGGTGCCAAGGACCACCGTGGCGGAAAGGCAGCTCGACGTCTCCTCGGTGATGCAAAGGAGGAGAAGCCATTGCCGTCGATCGGTAGGAAAAAAAGTCAATCTGTCGGGGAGTGAAGAGGTCATCATTGGAAGAGGGGCCATCCATGCGGGTACGAGGTAGCTAAGTACATAAAAAATACTATGGTACAAGTGCACAGATGATTAGCGCTGGCCTGTGCGCCTCGGCCCGAAAATAGGCCCTACGGAATATTACTAGTGCCTGCCTTAGGTAATATGGCATCCACACTAAATAATTATGGGGCCGCCGCACCAGACCTACTGCGAACACCTCTTGCATCATCACCACCAAACTAGTTCGTCCGCCTTGACGTTCAGGCCTCGCCAGCCTTCCTGTCCATCCTCCTGCCAGCCCAGATCAAAGTCGGGAACAGAATGAGGACTAGCCTCAGTGCTCTGACACAGGCTACACGCAGCGGCAGCATGGCCAGCCCTCCAACCCGGCGGAAGGCTCCAAGGTGGCTCTCCGCTTCCATCGGGACCTACCGTCTCAAGTCTGATGGCTAACTTAGGTAGCCAACTGACCGTCGACGAGCCGATTCAGCTCGTCAAGCCTGATGAGCTCTGCGTGCGGGATTTTGTATTTGAAAGAGGCAACCAAGAGTTGCTTACCTAGTAGTGCCTTCTCTTTCCGAGGGTGCCGCTCTTGCCCAGATGACTTGACTTGTGTTCCAATGTCCCTCTTGCCTGTCTTGTTTTCCGGCGTCGACATGTTGAGCTTCAGAACCTTCAAGATGGTTGAAATTGGTTCAAGTTGGAGAGAATGGTTGCAAGACTAAGCTTCGCATCACCAACCAGTGCCTTCCTTCTCCTGAGATGTAACCGGCATCCATCATCACGAATTTCCAGTATCACCAAATTGCAGACCATCGTCTCAGCATTCCATCCATCACAAACCTTCTTACAAATGGCCATGTACACCATTGTTCACGCCCTGCTACTTGTCGCAGCTCTTGTCGCTCTTGCTACTGCCCAGCAATACGAGGGCGACATGATCAGCAACAAACTCCCAGTAGTTCCTGGCGCCGAGATCGCCTTCTTCCGCATCGCTGACCCTGCGGGAACGAACAACCGCCTGAGTCTCATCAACTACTACTCTCTCCAAGACGACGACAACCGTCTTGTGCCAGCCCATATACAGCGCGCCGTCATCATCATCCATGGTCAGCGGCGGGACCCTGATGATTATATGGTGTGCATGCAGAACTCCTTGCGGCAATTGACTTCGGATCCCAACGTGAACAGGAGCTCTGTGGCTATCATGGCCCCCTTCTTCGCAAATGGAAAGGACAGGGATCGTGGAGCGTTTCCTTGGGACGACACCCGCCCTCCTGGTGAAGAGTCTACAAGCAATGCTTTGGTCTGGTATGGCTCGAAATGGTCGGCTGGAGCGAATAATCACTATCCCAAGGACGCCAGGACAGTCTCATCGTTTGAAGCCCTGGACCAGCTGGTCAAGTTCTTCGACAACAAAGATATGTTCCCCAACATCAAGCAAATCGTCGTCGCTGGTCATTCGCTCGGCGCCCAGATGGTCACTCGGTACGCGGAAATCGGCAACGTTTTCCCTACAACGTCACCGGTCTTGTACCTCATCGCGAATCCCAACAGCTGGACCTGGATGAACACGAGCCGTCCCCTCCAAATTGGCTACTGCGCGAGTTATGACAATTGGCGCCACGGCTTCAATAACTTCACAGAGTACCCGATGGAGTACGGACAACAGATTGTTGCGCAAGGCCGCGCTGCGATTCTGACCCGGTGGAACTCCCGCTCCAAAGCCTTCGCGACAGGTCTCCGAGATCTCGACGATGCGCTGCCCAACGACTGTGAGCCGCACACCATTGGCCAAAACCGCTTCGATCGGTTCCTCAACTTCATCAAGGCCTTCCCTCCTTCGTGTCCCTCTCCTCACAACGGCCAATGCGACACTGTAAGCAACCCTGGGAGCAAAGCACCGCCCTTTCTGTCCGTACTATGAGACTTGGGATAACGAGTGTCTGAAGAATCTCAAAGCCAAGGCTCGTGGCGCAGGTCTTGGTCCTCTCTTTCCTCAAGCTCCTTCAGGCATTTGCTGACACCGAAACGCCCAGGTCGACTATGTCGATAGCGATCATGATGGCCAGTTTATGTTGGGGAACCCGGCAGGGCAAGCGCGCGCCTTTCTCGACAACTTCTACGGTAATGGATCAAAAGCCTACGATTTCGGCCCACGTCAGCAGCCGGGCGACGACCCATATCCAGCCCCAACTGCAGAAGCGGTTGTCCGCGTGAGGCCGGGCTAAAGGCATCCGGAACCTCCCAAGTTCCCCGGTCCTTGTTGTTTTCTCTGCCCTCCGTCTTGTATGGGTCCAGGCTGAGGCGCGGTGGAGCTGGAGTTGACTTGGTGGGCTGAGACCGAATTGTAAATAAGGCAATCGAATACCCCTGATAGAAGCGTTATCGACCGGATCTAATTACTTGGCATAGGACCGTGGACCTGGTTGCAAGGTTGGCAGAGTCTTTTAGCTTCGGTGTCCGTATATCGAAAAAGACCTCACGGTCACCGAGAAAAGCTTCAGTCAGACCCTGCATTGCGACATCGGGAACGTGTAGCTATAAAGGAGTGGTCATGTACCTCGGAACAGAATGACTTACTGCATGGCATGCTGCATGCATAGGCAAGAATGAGCTCGGGAAGTTTGCAGGCATGTGGGTTAGTTGTATGAGCCAGCCTTACTTAGTATTACCTGCAAGTCCCGGGATTGAAACATGATTTTGGTATACTACTTCAGCAAAATTTGATCTGTATCCCAAATACACCAAGTGTTGGTATCTGAGTGAGACTGCCAAGTGAAAATATGTAGCTTGGTACTCCCCCTGCCCAACCCCACCCCACCCAAAAGCATACGCATAAATCAACGCATACTTCATAGGCTCGTTGGAGATGGGAAAAAATGACAAAATATTAAGAATTGCATCCACGGGGAGTCGAACCCCGGTCTCAAGCTTTCAATTGTGGAATGGAAGGCTAGAATGATAACCGCTACACTACAGATGCGTTGGAAAATATGATTCCAGTATGGTATATATCATGCTACAGCCATGTGGCGGTGTGGCATCGCGCCGAAGGATCCATTTTGGTGGATCACGGGCGCTAAGCGCAAAATAGTAGCCCTCACATCTCACCTGGAAGATCTATAATTCAGGGCCGCCTGTGTAAAGTTTGTGTAAAGTCCTTTGGATATCCTAGGGTCCTATCTCCCTTCATCCTGTACGGACACCTGCACGGCGGTTCCAGGGACGATTCCATGGCCTAATCCCCAAGACAACCTTGATACTGCCATGGCCGCTTGTGATGAACCCACATGCACCAACAAAAGATGTGACAACGCCCAATCGTTCGAGCAACCTCCATCCGTGCCGGTTATCCTACCTAGGTACTGAAGATGATCCTATAGGAGGCTATTTCACAGGAAGTGATCCCACATGATAGAATGTTATATGATTGATTCAGAGTGTTCCCGTTGCCTGACCACTCGGAGAATTAAGACTTATACGGAGCACTATGGTACAGGCATCCCAAAGTGGAGCCCGGAGGAACACTCCCCCATCAACACCACCAACACCACCAACACCACCAACACCACCAAAGCCCGGTCCAGCAGAAGAAACGATTTATACCTTGCAGCCCTCCCGAAATCACGCCAATATAATGAGAAGGGCAGCTCAATATACTATGGTATGACTGATGATTACGCTCCGCTTACATAACAACGGTCCTCATTCCAGCTGCCCGTTGTAGCGGCCGTCTGGGGGTCTGACACATGCCGGAACAAAACGGCTGGCTGTGATAGGCCCTCCCAAAAGTACCTAGCAAGGTGGCCTGTGGAAACCTCAATCCTCGATTTGGCAGGTACACCGCAACGACGCCATGTCTACTACGGTAACATAAGACCATAACAGCAGGGAGAGAAATCCTGCCTGTTTAGGGCTGGGCTGGGTGGTTGACGAGATTGTTGGTGGAATGAAAGCATGAGCTCCTGTCTGCTGATCCCTCCCAAGATCCCGAAAGGCATCGGCTGAATTCCTGCACTGCTCACCTAGGGCAGGTAGAGTAGAGACGAATTGCCGCGCCCCAAGTCAGCGACGGCTCAAGAGTGGTCACGATGCCTCGTCGATGGGGTCGAGTATATAAACCTCGCAGGATCCCCGGGTTCTAGACGTTCTGAGATCATCACAGCGTTCCATCACCCCACGCAACCCCTGCCCTAAATACATACATACCACCCGACGAACACACTCACAACCGCCCGGCTCCCCGAGCTCCCCAATAAAGAAAAAGGGAGAAGAAAAAGGAAGAAAAAAAAGGAGGAACCCACCACAATGCTCCGCCCCCTCACCTTCGCCCTCGGGCTCCTCGCCCTTCCCCTCGCCGCCCTGGCCCAATCCAGCACCGTCGCCGTCACCGCCATCTACCCCACGCCCACTTCCGGGGCCGTCTCCGGCGCCGGCATCATCACCGTGCTCGTCAACGCCACCTCGCACAGCATCGCCTACACCACGGGGTCGCCCTCCGACGCCGTCGGGTGCATCAACGCCGCGGGCAAGGTGGTGCTGGACGACTGCGCGACCTTCACGGCCGCGGACTACCACGTGGCCACGAGCGAGGGCGTCTGCTCCTTCTACAACGCGAGCCAGCCGACCAACACGGACGACGTGTATGGGGGTTCTGTCCATGCGTTCTCCTGCTGGGAGCACGAGCCTGTGTCGACGGACACGCAGTTCTATACTGTGGTGAGTGCTGAGACGGAGGTGTGGGGAAGAGGAGATAGACAGAGAGAAAGAGAGAGAGAGAGAGAGAGAGAGAGAGAGAGAGAGTGTGTGTGTGTGTGTGTGTGTGTGTGTGTGATACTGACGAGACAACGCAGTCTGGTTTGGCATACAACTTCATCGGCCAGGGAGACGTCAACTTGGTGAGTATCTGGACCCCATCTCCACCGATTAAAGAAAGAGCAGAAGAAGGACCAGTTGTAGCCCCAGCTCGGTAGACTTGAGCCTCGTGCTCGTCACCTTGCTCTCTGCGACACTTGCCTCAGATGAGCTTTCTCCCCTCATGTTGAGCTTGACGGAGCGGCACGCCTTTTCACTAACATCATGACTCTCTACTTACAGTATTATGACATCCCTACACTCCCAGAATCCTCAACAGACGAGGTCGACTTCTGGTACTTCGTGTGGGGTGGGCAAGAATACGATGTCCCGGAGGGCCATTACAAGGCTCTGCTGCTGTGGGAGCCGACCTCGTAAGGGGAAGGAAGTCGTTGCGATGCCCATGTCGCAGATCCCGAGGGTGTATTGAGTTAGCTGTCCGTCTACTTTTATGGGTTGTGGCGTGGAAGGACCTTGTCTCATGTTCATACCTCTTGGGCGAGGTAAACGAGGTGGGTGGGAACTTGGGAAACGATGCGAGAAGGCTTCTTGGGCCGTGCCAAGGAGAGTATCCGGTATTCTTTGGTCCAGGATGTACATAGCAGAGCATAGCATCGAGGAAAGGGAAAAAAGAAGAAAAGGGAACTCCCCGATGCTATCATCTTGACAAGTTCAGAAGCAAAATCATCTGATGCCTCGCTCCCGGCGCCCAGCCGGTCCCGAAGCTCCAGCGATCAGCTTACAGACGGACGTCTCGTCGTCTCCTAGCATGAATTCTGAAACGTTCATCTCATGGCAGGTCCGGTGCGCCGACGATTTGCTGACCACTCCCACGGCCACCCACCATCTTCGCCCTATGATCCTCGTGACCAAAGATGGAAGCGTTTTACGACGTCGAAATAAGCTTCGCCGCTATTTTAATCAACTCGTCCTTCCCCCGGCAGATGGGAAACGATCGACACTGGCCGCTGGCCCGCCCGTGGGGAAGTTCCGCCTGCTCGGGTCCTCCCTCGGACGTGGCACCGCCGAGGGCACGGGATTCCGGAAGCCAACTTTCCACCCTGCCACGCGTCGGCAAGTATCCGAAGATACGCGACTGTCAGGCAACGAGGCCATGAAGGACCGTGTTTGGCCAGAATACTCCGAGGCTGAAGAGTCATATAATTCATGCGTGGAACTGGAGCTTGATGATAGGGCCGTACCCGTACACCGGCAGTAAGCACCAGTGGAGATCGCGGAGGGGCGAGGTGGTACTCGGCAATAATGCTGCTTTGCACCTCTCTCGCAGCAAATCACTCCACTTCAGCTATACACGAGCGATATATCAACGTGTAAATATATATATATATATATATGTACATACGCTCTGCTGGTCCAGAAGCATCAACTGAGTCTCTAGACCAAAGATACCAAGAAGAGTAGTAGCATCTCTCATCGTCAACCAGCCAACATGTCTCCCCTCATCCACCGCGTCACCATGTTCAAGCTCCACGGAGCCGACAAGCAGAAGCAGCTGCTGGCCGCGTACGAGAAGTTAGCCAAGGAGAACAACAAGGTGAGAGCCAGCTGGCCCCCTGTCTCCCATTACGATCCGGTCTGACAGGCAACTCAGGACGGCAAGCCCTACATCACCTACCTGTGCGCCGGGCTCAGCAACCCGGAAGACCCGCGGAACAAGGGCTACACCGTCGTCTCGCAGACCAAGTTCAAGAGCCTCGACGACATGAAGTTCTATGATGACGCATGCGCGGCGCATCAGGAGCTCAAGGCCTTGGTTAGGAGCCTGGGGCCTGAGGAGCCGCCGCTGACGGTGTACTTTGATGATGCGCCGCTGGTGGATCTGACCCATGCCTAGACGGAGAGTGTTGGGAGGGGGGAAGAGGAAGAGAGAGAGAGAGAGCTGCTCGAGGCTGTTTTGTGCGGGTCCATTGAGTCGAAATTGGCAGCAAAAGAAAGAAAGAAAAAACCAGATTAGCTGGAAATGGGAGACAAGACTGACGCAGTGCAACCCACGACGTCCTCGCCCCATCTGTCTATGCACGCACATGGTGCTGTACCTGCATGTGAGGTCCGTCAACGAATCTCAACCGCCGTGGGAGCCACCTTCTTTCGCAATCTTCTCGGCCCTGGCCTTCAGATCCACGCCCCAAGCCTCAAACCCCTTCTCCAGGCTCTTCCCGGTTGCCAACCTCACGACGGGCGCGACGGGGCCATACATGGTCTCCCAGCAAGTATACTCGGTGCCGCCCTCGCCGTCATCGACCAGCTCCTGCACGCGCTCGGTGCGCAGCAGGAGGGCGGGCATCGAGGTGCCCTTCCACGCGATCCGCCAGCCCCTCTTCCTGTCTGCCGGGTCGAACGGCTCCAGCAGCGTGACCTCCATGCCCTGGGTCGTGGAGCTCCTGTCGCTGTCCGGGTCGAGGTGGACCTGGAAGGTCATCTGCGTGCCCTTCTTGATGTACCGCGACCCGTCGTCGTGGGCGACGATGGTCTCGAGGGCGGAGGCGTCGGGCTCGGGCGTGGAGGGCGGCGGGGCCGAGGTCACGGTGACGCGGCGCACGAAGCGGTTCCACTCGGGCCAGGTGGGGTGGTCGAAGGTAAGTGCTTCCTGTTAAGGGACTTAAGGAACTTAGACAAAAAAACTGTTGTTTATTTTTTGGAAGGCTGGCGGAGGTTCGTTCGTTCCATGGTTGGTGGTAGGGGAGGGGAGCTGAGGAGCTAAATGCGACTCGGCTGGCTGCTGGGATGCTGGATCGTATTTCTCCGACCGCCTCCAAGACGTGGTGGCGCTCTTCATTCGCAGAGCTTCATTTCTGCAGCGGTTTGTAAAGTTGGACCATTCATTGTTTACCTATCTTTCTGGAGTCTTGTTTGTGTATATCAATGGGGAGGAATGACGTCGGCGGCCACTTGTGCCTCTTCAGTGGGTAGGTAGTCTTACGCGTAACCATCTTATTTTATACTATGGTAGGCACTGTACGCCGTTATCTTGGTGGGCCCTCCGTGCCCCTCTGGCCAGATCCGGCCAATGGCGGCACTCACTCCCCCCAGAGATCTACTGCAGGGCTGTCCCTGCCCAAGCCAAGACTGACACTCGAGATGGTGCTAACCACTTCTGGCATATAATGATATCGAGCAATCATCGATCTGTAATCAACGATCTGTAATCATCCATCTGTCTTGCGCCATATTCGACCCTCACCATGAAGGCTTCACACCCTGAGACCACTCACATGTCTTCGGACAGATCTACCACCCATGCGTTCGTCATGGAGAAGTGACATCCGAGGTTGGCCGAGGCACCGGTATCGCTACCGATTGTCCTACCGATTGTGCCGGGGGGTTTCCATGAGACCAACGGCATCACGGCATCAACGGCATCAGCAGCATCACGGCATCATCCCGCCCAGGCCTTCCAATTTCACGAAGCAAATACCTACTGTGTACAACCTCATCTAAAACAACATCGTCAGACGGTCGACACCTTGGCTCCTCCCATCTGATACACCCTAGGGTCTACACTAAAGAAAACCATCTACATCTGACTCGCGACAAGGAAGTGGGTCGTCGTCGAAACACCCTCCCCCTTCTCCCGTACAAGGTGGATATCCTCGTTTCTGGGAGGAAAAGAAGATAAAAAAACACTCTCGTCGCCGTCTCTCGCCGCGGCCGAGAAAAACATCAAATCCTGTTCTTATCCCTGGATCGATCTCCCAAGGATCAACACACACCAGGTCAGGCCAGTCTCATGGAGCCCTTCACCATGGCCGCCACCGACCTCTCCACCCTAGACCAGCGCGTCCTGGACACCATACAGAAGTCCTCCGCTGACAACGTCGCCTTCCGCGCCACCACCCGACACGCCCACAAGACCTGGGCGCGGACCTTCACCTGCGCTCCCGAGCTCTATATCCGCCCGCAGTCCGTCCCGGAGGTCCAGAAGGCCGTCAACCTAGCTCGCACCTGCCGGCGACGCATCACCACCACGGGCTCGGGCCACTCGCCTTCGGACCTGACGTGCACCTCCTCCTGGCTCGTGAACCTGGACGACCTGCGCCAGATTCTCCATGTCGACAGGAGCACCAACATCGTCCACTTCCAGGCCGGCATCCGCCTCTGGCAGCTGGGCGAGGAGCTCGATCGGCTCGGCCTAGCGATGCCAAACCTGGGCAGCATCAACGAACAGTCCGCAGCGGGCGTCATCTCCACCGGCACGCACGGCAGCTCGCTGCTCCACGGGCTGATCTCCCAGTCCATCGTGGAGCTCAAGATCGTCACCGCCGACGGCCGCGTGCACACGGCTTCCCGGACCGAGAACAATGAGCTCTTCCGCGCGTCTCTCATCTCGCTCGGCGCGCTGGGCATCATCGTCGAGATCAAGTTCCAGACCGTGCCCGCGTACAGCATCAAGTGGGACCAGACGATCGACAGCGACGCCGTCATGTTCCGCGATTGGGACACGTCGCTCTGGACTTCAGGCCATTTTGTCAGGGTGTGGTGGTTCCCCTACACACGCCGCTCTGTGGTGTGGAAGGCCAACTTCGCGACCGAGGACCACTACGACCAGCCCTCGAGCTGGTACGACGGCGCTCTGGGCTACTACGTGTACCACAATCTGCTGTGGGTGGCGCAGTACATCCCCTCCATCCTCCCCACGGTCGAGTGGTTCGTCTTCGGGATGCAATACGGCTTCGCCAACGGCTCCACGACCTCGGCCGTGCAGCCCCAGCGCAAAGCCCTCCTCATGAACTGTCTGTATAGCCAGTACGTCAACGAGTGGGCGATCCCGCTGCGCAAAGGACCCGAGGCGCTCAGGCGGCTCAGCTGCTGGCTGAACAACCTCAAGCCCGGTGACAGGGACTACTGCGAGCACGGCATCCCCTTCTCCAGCAAGGGGTTGTACGTGCATGCGCCCGTCGAGGTGCGCGTGACGGACACCAGCCGCTTCCTGGGCAACACCGACGGCACGGGCATCGAGCAGCGGCCTCTGCTCGACCCGACGTGCAAGGACGAGCCGACGCTCTACCTCAACGCGACCACATACCGGCCGTACGACCTCGAGCCGCCGTGCCTGGACATCTACTACCGCGCGTTCGAGTGGCTGATGCGTGACCTGGGCGGGAAGCCGCACTGGGCCAAGAATTTTGCCACCGTGAAGGTGGACGATGTGGAGGAGATGTACGGGGAGGACCTGGATGCGTGGAGACGGGTGCGGGATAAGGCGGACCCCAGGGGGATGTTCTCGGGTAGTTGGCACCGGCGGACGGTGTTGGGCGGCACAGAGCCGCTGCCGCTGGAGGAGAGGGAAGTGGGGAGGACCATGAGGTGGAGGAAGGGGTGGTTCTGGAGCGGACGGGTGGAAGCGGAGTTGTGATGTGGCATGATATGATACCTGCGCATGAGCGATGAATGCGTTTGATGATTTTTTTTGTTCTTACCCTGGTTGGAGGCTACTTCATGTCCTGGGTTTCCCAATAACTACTATAAGAGAGTCTCTTTGCACGGTGGATGGGGATCGGAAAGGTAGACAGACACTCGACGCAAGGCGAACAGTGGTCATCGATCCACTCTGGGGGTCAGATAAAGACCCAGTTTGCGGATATTTTGTTCCGGTCAGACCGTGTACTTTGTAGAGACTCACATGGAGCATTACTTGGGAAGAGAGTAGACGTTTTACTGGCACGGGAGGGTTATGCATGTCGCTGGTACGCCCTCCAGCTGCCAATTGGGACTGCAGAAGATTCCCGAGGCTGCGATTGTCTACCCACAACATTCCACGACATTCCACGACACCTTGCATGCGAGATGCTGCACGAAGCCGTTGTCGTGGCTGCGACCGGGTCAAGAATGGGACTCACCCGCTAGCTGCCTTTTTCTTTCTTTCTTTTTTGGGGGCTGCCCTCTCAAAGTTACAAACGCTGCTGCGCGGCTATTTTTGGGCATTCTAATGTCTGAGTTTTCCCCTGCACGGCGGCATCCTGCGAGATCCTGCAGGCGTGCGGCTCTGCAGCAGTGCAGNNTTTTTTTTGTTTGTTCTGGCTGTCTGATTGTCAGGAGTGCATATGACCTGCAGATGTGTCTGCTCCAAACGTGCCTTGCATGAGTGCTCGAAGATTTCCTTGCCTATCTGCCTAGGTAGGTATCAGACGACAACGCTTGTTTACACTCCCTGTCTCTTGATCGGGCCTCCTTTCCATACCTCCGCAGCGGAACAGACAGATCAGACGTCTCAGCTCAACCGCCCAGCGCGGCCTGCCCAGAGGCGGCTGGCTGGCCAGTCCAAGGAGCCGGGAATGTTGGTGAAAATTTCTCGTAAAAAAAGGCCAGTGTCAACAAACGGCGGGGTGTCCAACAG
>MUZH01003879.1:0-27961 GCA_003012965.1 Juglanconis oblonga | reverse complement strand
ACCCCCACCCTTGCCTCACAATGGCGCCACAACTCGATGTCTACACCATCCAGACCAAGAACTTGCACAAGACATACAACCTCTCGTCGAGTGTCATGTCCCTGTTCAGGGCTCTTGGTGAACAGCAGCGGGGATACGACCCAGATGCCCTCGGCCGGCTGATGAGGATGTCACCTGGTATGAGGAAGGCTTGCACAGACACCATCTCTCAGCTGGCCAAGGTGATGCAGAATAAGCAAGATCCGAACACCATTGCAGAGTGCACAGAGTTGATCAAGAACTGCACCGAGATCCTGGCCATGGCGAGTAAGTTGTGACATTGATACCCTGAACAACATAGTACATCTCTGTCTATGCTCTCCTTCCTCCCTTCCTTCCTTCCTTCCTTTCTTCCTTCCTCCCTTCCTTCCTTCCTTCTTTCTTCCTCCTCCTTCCTTCTTCCTCCTCTTCCTCCTCCTTCCTTGTTCTGTTGTGGTTCGAAGTCTTTGATACCAACCTGTCCATCCCATGAAAACTCGAGCAAGCTTGATCCTGCCTTCCTAGACCCGCAGACTAACCATGACACACAACACAGATGAGCCTGTTGCCAACCAACGCTTCCCGCTTATGAAGCTGCCGATCGAGGTCCGTCGCGGAGTCTACCAACAGTACTTCCGAGGTCTATTTACGAACCGCACCCCCACCACCATCATTGCCTTCAAGAAGACAGGGGGTTGTGCGTGTCTGCCTCCAGAGGCTAGGAAGCTATCTTGCAGAATTGATATCCAGCTTGCCTATACGTGCAAGGCAGTGAAGGATGAGGTGTTGGAAGCCTGGTTTCAGGAAAACAGGTTTTATTTCGCCTGTGGCTGTGAGCTGAGTGAGTGAAGTTCTCGCTTTTTGCAAGGACATCTTTACTGACTGACCACATAACGCAGAGGAGCACCTCTCGAAAAATGTCAGCCTGCGCAGCAACCTGAGCAAGCTCAAGATCCACTGGACCGGCCCTCAGTCTGACGTTGGCTTCAAGCTGCTGAAGCAAGTCTCCACCCTGAAGAGTCTCATTGTTGTTGTGTCCAAGTCCACAACCAACCACCTGTCAAAGCGAGAGCAGGAACTGCAGAAGTTCTTCAAGTACAAGGCACAGGCTCGTATTCCTGATGCTCTGGGTTTCGACGAGCTCCTGGAGCTGCGTGGTCTTGATAAGGTGGGTGTTAATCACATCGACAGGACCCAGGGATATCGTCGCACCAACGAGGAGCGACACAACCTTGACACCTACCTCAAGGATCAAATTCAGGGCTGAGAGAGTGCAGGGTTGAGGGAGGAGGAGCGAATAGGAAGTGGCCAAATCGAGAGGACGTAGAGACGTGAGGGCATCCACAAAGCTGAGCAAGTATGCTGGCTATCATTACTACTGCTTTTTGAGGGAAAGATTGGGAGGAGCCCTGACAAGCAAGATCGATCTATGATCTGCTGCGTGGAAGAGTTGCGCTGGACTAACGACTTGAATCATGCAGAACAACCAAGAAAATAATTAAAAAAAATAGGATGGAATTGTCAAAACTTGCCTAGGACTTAGCTCCTACCCGTGTCCTTGATGGATCCAAGTATCTCGTATTGAAGTAACGATGGGGGTCAAAAACCATGGTAGCTGGATATTAGATCAAATACAGCTAGCTACTGGCAGTTTTGAGTCTCTGGCTACCATAGAGATTGCCCAGAGGTTGTCACATAAAGGAGTTCCCACAGGAGCTTGTCCCAGATGAGTGTCTCAGACTAGGTTTCTGTATTATCTTGGGAAGTCAACCGGAATATCAGTCCCGACCAGTCTGAATTGGGAACATTTTCGTCGGCAGAACCTTAACGGTCAAACGGTAATGTCGCAACAGAGTAATTACGAAATCCCCCACAGCAGCAAACGGGGGTGCCGTACTCAAATAGCATTGCGGAAAACAGAGAGAATCTTCGTCTCTTGCTCTTGTCTAGTATCACCTCGAGGTCCCCGGAAGAGACGCTCGTGGGATATCCTACTCAAGATCGACAGGGGAGGCGATGGCTGTCGACCGAGTCCGGCAGAAGACGATTGCGCTGAGAACAAAACAAAAGAAACGTGACGCGAAAAGCAATAAATATCGATTCATGTTGCGCCCTACCGTCGGAAGAGATGATGACCGGAATATCGATCGCATTGCGTTTTGTCTTCTGTCTTTCTTGGGAACTGAACATGCTGGTGCTCGTGGGCGTGAGGTTGGGGTGAGGTTGAAAATTTCCGCAGAGCCGCATTTCTTTTTCTTAGGTGAGAATTTGCTTCGGTGGGTCTTTGACTTGGCCGAGGTCCGCACCGGGATCTTCGGCCCCCGGTTGGATCATGTTCCGACCTCTTACTATATGATGATGATCTTGGGTGCTAGGCTTTCGAGCATTCTCCATTATATGAAGGAAACTGTTACAGCTTTTATAGCTATATTAACAGCTTAAGAAACAACAACCACTTACTATATGATGAGCCCAGTTTCGGCGTCAACCAAAGATATCGTTTTTCCTCCCCCCCGCCAAGAAATCTCTACCCCCCGTCACATACGAAGTCGTGGATCTATAGTGTCGGGAAGCCGAGACAGGGTGACGCTTTTGTGGGACATATCTTGGTCACCATGCCTGGACTATCAGTGTAGACTCCGTATATTAGAAAGCAAATAGTACGATTTTATATCAAGTATAGATCAGATCATATTTAAATATAAGTTAAATGCAAAAACCTGTAAATATTCTATACGACTCTAACTCTAGCCTGCGCCTTTCGTTGCTTCGCATTACGAACTCTAACTCAAGCTGAACATGCTCTTCATTTCTATACTTGTAGAATATCAATAGTGTTCACTCGACCTATGCTCGGGACTCATCTTGTCTCCGTCTCCAATGCAGCCTCGACCCGACTCAGTGGCGTAGCCAGTGTAGCTTTGAATATGTCAATCCTCCCCGAGTCTCCGGGGATCTAGGGTGATCGTTCATCCTAGTCCAGTTGTTTTTTGATGGGTTGGGTGCATCTCGTCTCTAGTGGATGCTTGGTCAGCTCTGCGAACAGATGTTCAGCAAAGATGCTGGTTGGGAGCAGTCTATTAAGACGGGCGATGAACATTGAAAATCGCTTGCTTCGCCAGCGAACTATCCCTGCCCTTGAACTTTTGTGGGTTATATGTGTCCTAATACTAATCTGAGCTAACGAAGAACTTTCGGATGAGATACCCTTTGTCTACCTATGTGGACTTGCAGGTGTCAGTCCCCACGGCTTATGTCAAAAGACCCTGCTGGATAGTCCACCTCGGGTTCACACCTCAAGCATCCCTCGTCACCTTCTGCCGTCCCTCGTGGATCCTCTTCTGCATCCTGAAGAACTCCGACTATGGACCCTTGCGAGCGGAGTTGTTGACGCTTTGGTTGTGTTCGAGGTATGCTACGTCTTGCCCCGCTGCTGAGATCACCCAGCGTGCCTGTTCGCCTTTTGACACCGGCGGCTTTCTTGCTGAGTCTCTTCTTAGAGTGGAAAAGGCTGTCACCCCCGCTAAGCCATCTGACTCCTTTTCCTCTTCTTCCATCCAGACCTCACTGTTCATATCGACACAGATCTTCTGCAGGAGCTCACGCTGCTCGTCTGGTGTACTGAACGCGAGGTCCGGTAGGCACTCGATCTTGTCTAGATGCGTGATGGTCTTGACGTCATATCCCTGGTCCACCAGAAATGCTTGCCGTTTCGAGCTGTGGTACATGTCCTGGGTGTCTCTGGAAACGAGGGAGTAGAAGGATGCGTTGAAGCCTTGGTCGTTGCGTCATTTTCCTCGTAGGATACGACCTAATGACTGGGCCTCTTAACGACGTGAGCCATATTATGACGAGATCTGGATAAGACAAGTGGCTTTCGGTAGATCGAGAGAGGTATCACCAATTTTGGAAAGAAAAAGAGTGCTGTGAGTCAATGATGCCGAATCCCGAAAGCGTTGCAGTACCTCTGACCGCTCAGCATTACTCGTACCGCCGTACGAATAGGGCTTCATCATTCGTCTTGCGAGGTAGTGCTCGAGGGCATACACATTGTCATAGAAGACTATGATTTTATCGCCCCGACCCTCGTGATACTTGATCAAGTATTGGCATGCCTGGAACTTTGCAGGGTTCTTAGCGTAGAGGAGAGATCTTTGGCGCGGCCTCGCTCGTAGGTCTTCCTCGTAAAATTCCGTTGGCGTAGAGCAACAAACCTCGGCGCATTGGACCTTCGCGATATGGCCTTCGTAGATTAGAAGCCAGCTGTCGACATGGCCGCGCACTCTACGAAGGCGGGAAAATCATCTGGGGCATATGTACCTTGCTGGGACAGTCCCATCTAATTAGCTTCGTATAACTTTGTTCCGATCAAGAAATCCAATTGTTCAATCTTGTCGTCTTCTCGAAGAAGGGTCGCGGTCAATCCTAGCTTGGCATGAGCCTTGACACTGCCAACCTTGGAATGACTCTTCGGATCATTTGTGCAGGCACCACGTGAACTTCATCTGTTAATAATAAATTGTCAGCTGCGGCGTCTTCAGGCGCTTATATTGCTCCGCGATACCCACATACCGAGGAGCATCAGTCCCCATTCGCGACTCTGAAGAGATCGCATCATTCTGTCCGAGTCGTTGGAGCGATCTTTAGTATTCGTAACCATGGAATACGTAGTGACGATAATCCCAGTACCACCACTGAAGGTCGACTTATACCTATAGGTAGTCGGAAGAAAAAAACCGCGATATCGTCCGGACGAATATTTGACCATCTGAAGAACGTACTCCTCCACCGGAGAACAGAAATATTGCTCGTAGCTAGAAAAATCGCGCCCTTTTTGACAGTGCAAGCTGCTGCAATGCCTACGAGAGTCTTTCCGGCGCCACAAGGCAATACAATGATTCCACTCTTGGCCCGACCGTTACCAAAGACTTTGCCAAGACTTTTTTTCTTCTTGGTACGACCGGATTTGCGTGGCGGGCCGTAATCGATGTCCAGAGCAGCGTTCGTAGCATCGATTCGGAAGTCGTACTCTTGGACGGGAGCCGCAAGTCCCAGCTGCAGACACCGCTCCGCAACATTACTCACTCTGAGCTGTCATCTTGGATTTGGAAAGCATGTATGGCCTCCTGCCCTTCATCATCATCTTCTTCATCCTCTTCTTTCAAAGCATCGTACATCTCTTCCATGGTAAAAAAAATCATGGCCTCTGTGATGTCCTCGATGGAGTCCTGCACCTTCACGCATACCAGCAGCTTCCTCGGTGCCGGCGATTGCAATTCCCCGCCACGGATGGAGCAGCTACCTGTTTGACATGGTCGACGCCTTGCCGAACGAGTGCCATCTGGGGGCCTTTCAGCAGAAACTGCAAAGTGGCCAAGTCGGTGGTCTCCAGGAAATACTTCTTGTTCCACAACACCAGCTTGATCTTACCGTAGTCCCTACCACAATGTCTTATAACTATATGCTGCAACGTTCGGAGACATGTTGGTTTTCAGGAGGCGGTCAAGGGCACAGATGATATCTTCCGGCTGTATACCGACAGAGACGGCAGCGTGCAGGTTGTGTGTGGTTAGTTTGTATTCGTGCACAAAAACTGGTCGGGAGATCGGTTCAGCTATAGTCATCAGAAAGTCCTGATGGAGCTTCGTGATCAGCATTTGTGCATTGCGTCGGGGGCCCAGTGTGCTTGAAGAGAAACACGTAGTGGTGAATATGTCTTGAAACCGTGAAGTATAATCCTTAACGCTAAGTTTCACCTTAGGTACCTAGGTACTAGGTACCTAAGGCAGGCGGCGAACGCAGGTGATGGTGGTTAGATGTTGGAGAAATTCCAGGGTCTACGGGCGAATTGGGCACAGATAGGTACGTGTGATGCAAATTCGTGCCATTTCAGATACATTCCTGAAATAAGGTCTGTATGTATAGGTATAGAATCTAGGATCGTTGAAGTGACATACCCTGTGTCGTGGCCTTGTATTTCCCAACCAACGCCATCGCTATGCTAAAACAAGAACCCGCTTCCGTCGCGCCCAAATCATAAACACGCTTCGAACCGTACAATAGAAAGAAAACACCATCCCAGCTCACATCACAGCGCAACCAGACAGCCCAGCGCAACCACCACCAGCCCGATCGTAAAACTGCTCGTCCGGCCTACCCTCGGCGCCGCGCTGCTCGCCACGCTGGCGGCGCTACTCGTCCTCCCGGTGGCGTTGATCCCGTTAAGCAGATCCGCGGTGTCGATCGCTGGCCCGACACTGTAGAAGTCTACCAGCGCAAAGACGGGCGCGCTGCCCCACTCGGAGTCGCACTGGTAGGCCTCGAAGGCCAGGGCGCCGGGCATCGTCGTGTTGTCGCTGTTGGTGGTGTCGATGGCGTCGACGTTGGGCAGCATGGCGCTCGCGGTGATGGACTTGTAGAGGAAGTGGTTCATCAAGGGCAGGTAGCCGGAGGAGATGGCCGTGCTGGCGGAGGAGAGCGTGGAGGGCCGGTCGAGACTGCAGTTGAAGTCCGTGAAGGAGGTGATCTCGTAGGCGGTCTCGAAGACGTAGTCCCACTCGTTGAGGAGGTAGGGATATGTGGTGGAGGCGTTGATGGCTGCGACAAAGGTCACCAGCCGCGTGCCGTCGTCGATCATGGTCTGCAGCGTGGGCCAGTCGGTTGTTGCGGACGAGGTCGAGGGCGTGTAGCCGTAGGTCGAGATGTTGGAGGAGGTGAAGACCTCACCGAAGGCGGAGACGTCCTCGTCGTCGCTGTTCACGAGGAGCAGGGTCACGACCTCGTTCGGGTTCTCGTCCATCCAGTACTTGATCTTGCCCAGCCAGGATTCCAGCGTGCCGGCGTCGAGCAGGTCGCATGTCGTGTGGCAGAGCCTCAGCGTGCCGTTCTCGTTGTGCACCTGCGCGGAAAGAAGACGTATACCAGAAGACAATGCCACCGTCGCATTGTAATATTGATTGCCAGCCACAGAGTTGTCAGTGCTGGAGTCCCGGAGGAAGGCGGAGTCGTGTGCGCCCATGTGCGTTATGTTGTTGTATTTCCGCGAGCACAGATCGGGGGAGTTGTTGCAGGCCACCGACGAATCTGAAGAGGTCGAAACGGACGTCGACTGGGCTGCTGATCCTGTCACGACGGCTGTGGAAGAGGAGGCGCCCCAGTAGCTGGAGGAGGTCGTCGTGGACCCTGAGTCCCATGCGGAGGAGGTCGTCGTGGTCTCGCTGCCCCAGCTCCCTGGATCTCCGCCACCAACGCCGTTGCCTCCGGATTCTGAGCCTCCTGATTGTCCACCTGCACCCTGGGGCATAGCTTGGACGGCCGCTGTCAAGGACAGAGCGGCGGCTATTATTGAAAGAAGGGAAGGCATCTTGATGTGTTTTGATAGAGAGCGAGTGAGATACCGCAAGTCTCGGGAGACTATGTCCAGGTACCAGGGATTTGGGTATCACTTGCAAAGAGAGAGAGCAATAGGAAGCAGGACAAAACAAAGCAAAGCCAGCCAAGACGAAGAAGAGAACGGACATCTATATACACTTGTATAGTGTCCATCGTACGTATTGTTATCATTCAGGGGCGCGCCGCAGTTGTAGTGGAGAGAGGCCGGAGACGACATGGGGGGAGGCGCAGCGCGCACCACGGCATCATGCATCATGGCTCGTCCCTTGTTGAAACAGAAACAGGGCGACTCTTACGAGCAACCAAGTACGAGTGTCTGATTTGTTTGCTTTCAACCGTCGTTCAACCGTCGAGATTTTCTCACTGGCCGCCGGACCCCCAGTTCCTCGCATGTAGCGCATATCGCATGGGGAACGCCGACACTTCTCGAGAGCTACTGCGGGACAGCCGCGCAACCGCCCTTGTTGTGCCTGAGCCGAACCAGCCGCCATGTCCAGGATGATGCGTACGAGAGGGGTGGGCGGTGAATTCTCTGGTCTAAAGACGACATGTCGATTCGAGCGTGACATCAACGGTCCATAATAACAGGCTGGGACAGCAGATCAGATCTTGCTCGGCACGACCACGCGTGTGGAAAAGATGGGAGATGCCAGCTGTGTGAGGCTGGTAAGGCTGGTGTGACGTTGAAGTGCTCAGCAGATCTCTGGCGCCCGTAGTCGACGTCGAAGTGCCAGAGTGGCTGATGCTGGCCACGCGGCTCTGCGTCCGACCCACAGATGCGCACTGTGTAGATAGCAGTACAAGCCTGGTGCTTGGACAGTGTTTGCCGACGGGACTTCCACAGTCTTGCATGGGTCAGCGTGGGTCAGCGTGGATCATCGTGGGACGAGACGCCCGCCACAGACTTTATTTTTGGCAGCCAGCGCAGCAAGCCAAGACCCCAGGTTTGGGGGTACGCGGTTCTACCGATCTTGGGCAACGCAAACTTGCCTTGCCAGTCTTCGTGGTCCGCCGGCACAGTTTTGTGAGGGACAAGGCAGACTTTTTGGAGGTCCTCAATGTCCATCATGTCGAACAAGAATACCGAGTCGTGCGAAGGGCTTTTCAAGAAAGCTGATGGTTCCTGGGGACCCAGATTCTTTCAACAAGATGGGGCTGAGATCGGCGTCGTCAGTTGCAGACGAAGGCAGGCCGGGGTGCCCTGGAGTCCACCCAGGTGATGCCGGGATGTGGGAGAGGAAGAAGAAGAAAAGAAACTGTCGACGACTCCCCCGGCGTTGCTGCGCCGACTTCAATGGCCCGAAGGCGGCCACTGCTTTGCCCTCTTGTCCATCGGTCATCCAGTCTGGTATCGCCAAATGGAACCACGACGAGCACAAGCCAACCATCTCGCCGACTACCGTCACTGGGGGACTCGGAGGGCATGCCAGTCTTGCTCAGAATATACCTAGGTAGGGAGTGGGCGACGGAGTAATATATTGAATGTAACCAATCTATCGACCCTCATAGCTTCATACTATCCATGCAGCATGGAGAATCAGGTGCCGTACCTTGGTATGGCACCCTGAAACCCGCTCATCCTCTTCACTCGTGGTATATCTCAATACCGTCCAATGTCACGCCAAAGTCTAATGAAGAGGCACAAGACAAACGTAAGCAGAATCCTCAACAACTATCACATAAGAGCGAGAAACATCACGGATACGGCAGACGATTCATACCTTCAGAACCTACCGCCCCGAAGCGGATAGTATTCACATCCCCCGGCTCCAAACGCAGCCGTATAGGGACCGTGTGGTGTCTTCCGGCGCGCGAGTTGTGGTCTGACATGTTGGTAGGATACACCTCGTCGTTGACACGGATCTGCGCTTGGCCCGCCTCGGGGTCGTTGACGCGGTACTGGAACGAGTACCACTCCAGCGAGCCCGTGCCGGTAACGTTATTGAACGTGATCTCGCTGCCGGGAGAGACTGTTGTGTGTGCGAGAACCGTCAGTACACTCCGAATCGGGCGGGTCCATCATAGATAGGTATTTGGATCCCGTCCTGGGCACTGACCTTTGTGCACGGCTCGTTTGCTGACACAGTGATCGCAGCTCGTGATGGCTGGTTGAACTTTGGTCAATAGGAGGAACGCTCCGGGCACATGATGGCAAGCTCCGACATACCAGCTGTCCCCGAGAGCAGTGCGTCCTCGGCTTCGTACCGCTTCTTCGACGTGGGATAGGAGACCACGCCGGTGTTCACGTCGACCTTCCACATGGAGTGATACTGCAGCGTGACCGTGTGCGCACTGAGGCCCAGGCGCTGGATATCAGTGACCACGAAACAGCAACCAAGTGACAACGACTAGGTCGGTCCTCACCTCGTGTCCACCGTCATAGGCAACCACACATAGTTCGAGCTCGTCCCCCCAGACGAGTCCCAAGCGTCGCCCAGGTACACGTACGTCGTCGCCTGGGACCCCGCGATGGTCAGCTCGAACGTGTTCTGGGAACCGTACGTGTTCTCCGCCTCGGGCGCGACATCGGTGCCGCCGCTCCACGTGCCAGTCAGCGACGTCGCCCAGAAGACCTTGTTGGGGTTCGCCCGCCACCCTGTCTTTGCGGACACGATGAGGTAGTAGACCCCGTTGGCCTTGAAGAGACCGGGTGCTTCGTACGCGCCCTTGGCTAGATTGGTTGCGGCGTTCTAGGTTAGCACGGCGCTGGCAAGGAACGAAGAAGGCGAAAGGCTCGGGAGCAGAATGGTTCTGGGGCGGCAGCCCTTACAGATCGCGGCGACTCGGTCGCCCACGGTTCCATCGGAGTTGATCTTATTGATCTGGACGATGTTATGGTCGGCGGATGTCAGGATGTACCAGGTCCCTGGTGCCGGGGATATAGATGATCAGTGACCCAAGCTCATGACGACCCGGCCGGGGAAACCGCCGCGTGAGATATCATAGCTGCGTACCGTCATCATCGTTGAACATCCCGGTATCAGAGTAAGAGTAGTCACTCGGCGGAAGATAAACCTTCGCCGACTGGCTGTAGCCGCCGACCATCTGCGCCGATTTCAACGACAGGACGTACCGATCCTGTTGACCATACAACTAGAGCAGATGGGCACGTCAGCTTGGACTCTCTCTCGCCAGACTCTCTCTCGCCAGCTGCTCCTCATCCGCAGGCTCCCTCCATCCACACCAGGACAGTGGTAGTCCTTCTCAACCCCTCAGGAAAAGCAAAAGTCCCACCCAATAGGACCCGTTCGGCTTCGCAATCTTGGGCCTCCACATCCCCGTCACCGATGACGCCTGCTTGCCGAGGTTCTCCCAGTTCAGCAGGTCCGTCGAAGAGTACAGCAGCGGCGTCTCGCTGCTGGCCGCGCTCTGGCCGACCCAGTAGAAGGTATCACCACGCTTCACGACCCCGCCGCCGTGGGCGTCGATCTTGTTGCCGGCTGTATCGTACCATACGGCGCCCGGGGCGATCCAGCTGTTGGCTGCGAGGACACCGGTGGAGAGCGTCCCTGCGCTGCCGCAGAGGAGGAGGGAGAAGAGGTTGGGGGTCCGCATCTTGGTTGACCGTTGGCAGTGCGTGTGAGCCCCAAGCGTTGATGTCTTTGTTCGGCTTGGTATAGGCTGCTGCTGAGCAAGAAACGGTGTAGCCACAGCAGCGAGCCCATCGTCGAGTCCTCGGGCTATTTAACATCGTCCGGCTTGCTTAGGCCCACAGTCTTTTTGGACATCTTCAACGCCCCCGGTGGCCCCACGGTGGCCCCCCGGTGGCTGCAACAGGAAGTGCGGAGTCTAGGTCCGCCCTCAGGACTATTAGCCTCGTGTACAGCCGCCTGGTTCTGTCAGACGGTGAGGGCCATGCGACCTCAGACGGGGAAGTCGGAGCCGCCCTAGCTCGGTCAAGCGGTGGGAATAGCATGCCATCCAAAAACTCGGTACCGAACAAGGGGTTGAGGATCCAGCTAGATTGCTCAGAGATTAACAGCATTGGTGCGCAGTGCCCACGTGTTCACCCGCCTGAATTCTTAAATGCTCTACATACGAAGTGCATCTTCAGCATCGCATCTCTCCAAGATCCCCAGTGCCCGGTGTGTTTGGCCCACGGAGCTTTCGGTCTCAGTCCCGCGCCTCAACAGGCTGTATGCGCCACTTCCGTCGGAAGTCTGCTGTGGACATCCGATGCAAGGAGCCTTCTTGATGGCAGAGCAAATGACAACGGAGTGCAAGGCTGTGCAAAAGTGCGTTGGCAGCGCCGCGTCAAGCTTTTCAGGTGGGCGTGCGAGTAGATAGAAGGCATTATGTATCACGGGGGGCACGGAGCCGGAGATAGGCGGAGGACATGGCTCCAAGTACGTGGAGGCGATCAAGTAATATGCCACAATGCGCATGGCGTTTCTCATTCTTTGGGGGAACGGTCAGTGTCAGTCTCTACCTAGGTCAGACAAATGGAACATGAGCACACACCTTCTTTCCAGTCATCCCACGGAAAGCGGTCCCGTCAAAGCCTGAATAGTAGATGGTTACGAACTAGAAAGTCTATCCACAGGATGCTTAATCTTGCGGCCCTTTCCACTCTGGTCTAAGTTTTGCTTTCTTGCTGTGTTAATGGCATTATGCGGTCTTGGATGCTGGATCTTTGAGCGTCCTCTATTGTATGAAGGGAACTGTGATAGCTCTTGCAGCTATATTCACAGCTTAGAAGAAAAAACTAAATAACCTTATGGCAGTTTCCAGTTTTGTTGCCCAACTTCGACTCTGCCATCAGCCCATGAACTCTCTATCTCAGCCTTTTCAACTCACCCCTTCCGATCAAGCTCTCTTCATCTACTCAACTGCCCTCTTTAACTTCCCGTCCTTGTCGACTCAGTCTCCTCTATCCAATCGACCTATTATCCCCTCGAACTACTTCCAATATGCTCAAGAACCTGATAAACGTCGGAGGAAAACGGAGGAACCCAAAGTCACCACTGGTAGTGCCGCTAGATAGCAAACAGAGAGCTTCCGCCTATTCCTTGACCTTCTCAAGCAGCTTCAATTTCAAGTCTGGGAGCACGCTCTCCCTGATAATGGAAGCTATCCCACGTCTAGTATCACCAAGGGTCCCAATTCCAACACTGTCAGCCTGAACCAGCCCTGGGACACGCCTTTGGATATCACTTGGGCTCTGGTGTCCTTGCCTCGAGAGCAATGGAGCCCTGTGTGTATCCAGCGTGTCCGGACTACACGAGCCTTACTTGCGACCAACCGACAGTCAAAGGGACGAAGGCCATCCTACGCTTTGCGGACGTCCCGTCTTGTCCCGGCAGCCAGATGCGGGTCCACGTGAATAAGAACTTGGTTGTGCTCGTTCGTCCTCAAGGTTTTGATGCACTCTCTTCATGCAGCGCCATGCGTCGATCGCATTCGCAGAGAACTGGAACGACATAATCAAGAGGCTGACCTTGCATAACACCATGATATAGAGGCGAGGTGAGGCGTTCTCGTCCAGCCTCTTTTCCAACGGACCCGTGCCGCCGATGTCGGCTACCCCTTCCTTGACGAGTTCCTTCACTTCTTCCGTCAGCTGAGCTGTCTGGGACAGTTCGCCCTGATAGACACTTGCCTCGTCCTCGTAAATGTAGACGCAGCCAGCCGAACACCTTCCCAGGTTCGCATACAGCTCACCAAATACCTCGGCGTAGTCTTTCCGCAGCGGCCCTGCAGATGCCTGCAGCAACTTCGCCCTCAAGGGGTGAACTCGCCTGCAACCACGGGCCGTTCAAGGATCATCACGTGAGCGATGCTGGACAGAGCTACGACCGACATCATGGACCCCGGGGGGGGGGGGAATGGGTGGCTGTCATCCATGAGCACCCCGAGTCAGAGACGAAACAGACCGTTCAACCAGCTCATCGAGTTTCGAGGATGACACGACCAAGACTCCAACACATCACCATCCTCAAGATGTAACAACCTCTCTACCTCCGCGGAGCTCGAAGACCTATGGCAGGTGATGGACCCTCTCGGAGGGCATGGACGAGTTGGCGCCTTTCAGCTGAAATACCAGCATGGGCCTTGCAAGACTGACCACGTCACGATGTTGATAGAAGTTGTTGCAGACATCGAAGGGGATAACCCGTGGAGACCCTGACGTTAGCTCATGATCCGCATAAAGACAAGGTCAAGCTGGTGTCGGCGATGCCGCGCCAGCTTGGCCAGCCAAAAGGTCATCCTTTGATAGAGCAATCAAGAGCGAATTCTGACAGAAACTGCAAGACGCTGGGCGCCTGATTAGACAGACGATATTAGGCCGGCTTGGCTGGCTTGAAGGATGTTATTTGCTGGAAGCGTGAAGAGTGAAAAATCCTGATGGTCCTGCCGTCTTGGCCTGCCCGAGGGCTTCTATTCGATGGAATCACAAAGCAGGTGTCATTGGAATCACAGGAACAGCAATATCTGTGCTGTGGTATTGACTCAGATATTACCATCACATCACACGATCGCAATGGCGACTCTTGCAGAAGGGTATCAATGCACTTTATTCCACGCTGCTGTGACGACGTATCAAAAACCTCATTTCGTCTTCTTCCGAGCCTTGAATGTCCGAAGCGGATCGGACTTCCGGCCGCCGGGCTTCTTCCCCTTGCCCTTGAAGAACCTGCCTTTGCGGTGCTTGTGATCACCTGTCTTCCTGAGCGGGACGAAGCCCACCTGGTCCGCAGTGAGCGCCTTCTTCCCCTCCTTCGGAAGAAGATAGTCCGGCACATGCTTTGCTCGGAGATGAGGCTGCGTGCGTGCTGCGCGTAACTCACCATCGTGCCGAAGGTGATCCAAGTCCGCGGGGTTCTCCTCGAAATGGCGCTTGAGCCGCTCGCTCTTGAGAAGCTCTTGCCTGAGTTCCCTAGTCCGGGCTTCTCGGATACTGTTCCTTGTGACAGCACGCAGGGCGTCGTTCATTCTGTACCTGAAGTTCTCAACCTGCTTCATATCGAAGACATACGGCTTGACTTCCTTGCCTCGCTTCTGTTGTTGGCGGATGACCTTGGCAAGAACCTTCTCGTCATGCTCAGCCGTTTCAACGGAGGTGGGTATGTGCTTGCGGTACTCGTCTTTCGGCACCACGAAAGAGAGCGCCATACCTCGCTGGCCCGCTCGTGCTGTACGACCGATTCGGTGTGTGTACGACTTTGACGACGTTGGGAAATCAAAGTTGATGACGGCTGACACATGCTGGAAGTCGATGCCTCGAGACACCCCGTATTCGAGTCTATCTCGCTTCGAACCTTTGCGCTTTTTCTTGGGCCGGCTCTCCTCTTTGTCGTCACCGGCTTTCTCCTTGTCCTCTTGTGGCTGGCCTTCGTCTCCAAGAACTTCGAGCTCGTCCGAGCATATTATGATGTCGTAAACCTGAAATGACCCCGTCAGCAAAGTTCCAAGTGGTTGTGTTCATGGCTCCACAGCGGGATGACGACCTACATTCTTATTGAACTGTTCAACCACATGCAGCCTGGAGTTGACTGGCAGTTCGGAGTTCAGAATGGCCCCCCGAATACCGAACTGCTCGAAATACAATCGGAGGCGGTAACAGCGGTCCACATCCGCAACGAATATGATGCCTGCACAAATTCAAATCAGCACCATGGTCAAGAGATCTTCACTGTATTGCCTCGTCTCCCTACTCACATTTGCCTTTAACCAGCTGCAGCTTGAAGATGACGTAGGTCAACAGGAACTTCTCGTCTTCGGCGCATTTGACGAAAAATTGTGACACGCCTTCTCCCTCTGCCTCGGGCTCCTCAAGATCAAGAACTGTGGGATCGCGGCAGAACAAGCCCTGGATCGTGTCCACATCCGTTGTCAGAGTTGCAGACATCAATATAGTCTGCAGACCCTTTGGTATAGATCGAGCAACGTTCTGAAGGTCCTCATGATAACCGTATGACAACACTAGGTCAGCCTCGTCGAGAACTAGGTGGGTGAGGTTCTCCACGGAGAGCGCCCCGTTGCTGATGTTCTGCCATGCCCTTGCGGGAGTCGATATGACGATATCAGGGGCGCTCGAGAGGATGGATCGCTGCACAGCCTCCGAGACTTGATCGGTCAGTTTGACAGCCTGAACGTCTTTGGCGCAGAATGCGGAGAATTGGTCAACGTTTCGAAGGACTTGATCGGCAAGTTCCCGAGTCGGGACCAAGATGAGGGCAGCGGTGGATGTGGTACTGTCAGTCTGCTACAGATCAGCTCAGGTCTGCGACGGGACGACCCGGGCGAATATTTGCTTTATTATCTAGGCAGAGTGGGGGAAACAAAACATACCTGTTTGCGCTTGAGAATGCTATGCAGAAGGGGTAGCAGGTAGGCCGCAGTCTTGCCGGAGCCAGTCTTCGCCTTGGCAAGAACATCTTGGCCGTTCAAGGCCAGGGGAACGACCTTGGACTGAACAAGCGTAGGGGTCTGGTACTGCTGGTTTGCAATAGCCTGGAGAAGCCGGGGATCGAGGCCCAGGTCAGAAAACCCTGGACTTGTCGTGGTGTTTTCCCCCGACGGAGCAGACTTGGTTGGGTTTCGGGCAGTCTGGGGCGCAGCAGCCGGCTCGTTGTTTTCGTCAAGCTTTCGCTTCATCTTGCCAACCGTAACTTGTTCGAGTCTTGATTACCGCAGAGTCGGAATGGAGATGACGGAGCGCTGGTGGGCTCGAAGGATGATGTCTTCGGTAGCAACCTTTGGGTCATCTGGAGATGCGGTTCGAATCTTCAAAGTAAATTTTCTTGCCGCCTTGCCTGCCCAGAGAGCGATAAGATAAACAACGTGTTCCCCCACACTGCAGAGTAATCCCTACCACAGCACCTACCCCTGGCATGCCCCCTCCCGCACGCCTCTACCCGAAGAGCCTCAATTTCAAGCTCAAGCTCAAGCTCAAGCTTCAATGTTACTTGCGGACTTCCTGTTGGCAACGACTACCTGCTTACGGAGTAATTACGGAGTAAGCTCCAAGGCTTCTCTTCACCTTGCAATCCTCGTGCTCTCACAACAGACGCCTCTCGGACGCAGATGGGGACGCCGACCCGACGTTACAAACATCACGCGAATTGGCAATCTGCCATGCCATCCTGATCTTCTAAGTTCTGACAGCCGGGCATCTCCTAAAACTCCGAAGCTAGCCAAATTATCCGCAGATCCCTCAGCAGGTGTTATACCATAGTAGGTGAGCACAGACAATTCCAAGCGGTTGTCGTCTTGATCGACCCTGTCCGGCGAACCATCGAGGGCACACCGTTGCGAGGTCAAGACAATGCGATACAGGGTGCGAGTCTCGATGTTCGCGGCTTGTCGTTTTCAGTCAAGGATCCAAGAGACTTGGCGTGTCGGACGCTTGTATGGAAATGCTAGCTCACTAGCGATACCAGACACCCACACCCCCCCAGGGCAGCGGGGGCTGTCCCTCCAAGACCTCATCGGCATCTCTGAAACTCGCCTAGGCTACTAGGACAGACAGCAAAGACGAGACCCTAACACCAAGTTGTCACCGACGACCAGATGAAGCACGTCAAGGCCAACAGCGAAGGGTCCGTTTCTGTCAACAACTCTGGACGAGGCGACAGCCAACTTGGCAGGTCGATCAATAGATCAATCGGGAATCATCGCTACACGGCCCCATGCTCAGATTAGCTTCACTACTATCGAATTTCCAGAACGCCCAGGACTTGTCGGGGAGCTTCTCGGTCGGCCATATACAGCTGCACATCTTTGAACGGTTCACCACTGGAGCGCGACGCGTATCTGGACAAACAAACTGCCGGCCTGCGCCGCTCCAGATGCCAATCGGTCACGCTTGCGGAACCACTTTCCCCATACCAGCGAGCCCCTGAAATTGTGACGAGACAACCGAGCAGTCTCGTCGATTTTGTGAGATTTCGGCGATGACAGACCTGGTTCTCAAGTGTCCGCGGCGAGACATGCTTCCGCCAGATGTGACCAACGGCCGCCCTGCACCCACGTTCAGAACTTGCGTTTGTTTCATGGCCCCCAGTCTGTTTCCCTCCAAAGTCAAGGCTTCCCGAGCGCCCCCATGGCTGGTCAGCGAGGCATCAGATGAAGAATTGCGCCCCCAGGGTTTTAGCACGGTGGCAACCGTTTCAACGAGGATGAGCTCCGGTGAGACGGGCTGGGTCTCGACGAGTCAGCGCTCTTACTTCCTCTGATCCCCTTCTTTTGCCGCCCATCTTGCACATCGCAGCAGTATCTCGACGTCTTCTAGAACATTTCTGAGCCTGTGAGTCTCAGACCTTACCCGACTGGACTTGCCGATTGTCCTGCAAACCTCTAGTCTGTTTTCTTGTCTTGGGATGCATAGCTTTTGCTGACGCACCCATCTGCATGCATGAGGCGACACTTGGCGAGGCCGCGGAAGTGCTTTGTCAGTCTAATGTGCTCTTGCGATGCTCTGGGCGCTCTTTGAGCAGCTCGTTGGCCATTGTCGGTCTGATAGTCATTGCAAAAGCACTTTGCACACGCACCTGAGTACGTTGCCGCGGGCCGAATACCAGGCCAAGTCGGCACAGCCCGTCATATGTCAAGCAATTACATGGCGGCAATATACACTTGGCTGTCTCGCATCGCGACATCCCCGACGCACAGATTGAACGTGATCCAATAACATCGCGTCTTGTATACAGCAATTCGGTGGTATTTTTATTTGCAGATGATTCGCCCCTTGGCGCCGCGCGGGCCAAGGAGGCTTAAGAGACCTGAGAAGGCTTCTGCGCAAGCGCTTGCGTCCTCACATTCTCAATGTTTCCAGTCCACCGCCAAGTGAACTGCCAAGTCGACTTGGCGGCACACCAAAAGTCTTGGTGATAATGGAACAGCGACGAGGGTAAAAAGCCACTTTTAGTAGCGTCGCTCCCGTCCTGTTCTTGTCTGCCAAGAGCGCGAGGCGAGACCCTGCCCTGAAACCAAGCCTCTTCGGTCACCCATGGAGAAAAGGACAAGGCTCCACGAAGTCGAAACTTATGAGCTTCGACCATGGCTGAGTTCCCTTACTAGTCGTGCTTCGCGGTAGCCTCGCGAATGAGGCATTTTCTTTTCCTCACTCAGAACCAAAACCCTGGTCATGATTTTTGCCATCGTCCCTTGCACAACCCAAGGATACCAGCTTCTATTGAAACGAGGCGTCTACCCCTGTGAGAAGGCCCCAGGCTGCGGATCTTCTAGGAGCTGCTTCTACGTGACGTCCGGGGATAGGTGGGCCCATCTGAAGTGCTTGGAAAACTGATCGGCTTCTGCACGAAGTATACCAAGCCGTGATAGACGTCGGTCCCGATACACGCCCAGAAATTGTGATCGCGCTCACAGTCACATCCAGTGTCTCTAACAGGATACTTGTGCAGGTACGATGTACACGCGCTCGTGTTCCAATTTCTTTTGGGTTAGCTTTGACTTCGCCGAGGACATTGGCGAATGCCCACTATAGGGCTGTCTATCGTGAAGGGCAAATCTCCTACCCACCCATGCCTGTACGGATGGATGTGTGGTCAAGGGAGGGAGAACCCTTGCTGGGGTCCGTGAGTTGAACTTGCCACAGAAGATCATCAATTCCAATGCCCAGATTGGAGCTACGTTTGAGAAAACTGGTTGAGCTGGCCTACCACAGTAGGAAATCTGTCGTCGAGGGAATATAAAGAACTTCATCGCCCATTAGCATTTGCAGTCACGCTCGGTTGTTTGGTCTCAACCTTACTTGCTTGCCGTGCTTCTCCCTCACCCTTCCTTCCCCCCTCCCTTACCCCTCCGTTTTTTTCCTTTTTCAGTTCCTTTCCTTCTCCACTTTCTTTTATCACTACAGCTGGCCTGTAAGCCTTGGGCCGTATGGCACCTAACTTCAAGAAGATGAAGGCATTCGGAAAGACTAGGACGTTCCAGCAGCCCACTCCTCTGCGTCAGTTTGACAACGAGGACCTGGAGGCTGGACAGTTCCTCCCGGAAACGCAGAACACGTATGCCAACATCGATGTTGCGGCGCCCAAGCCGGGCGGAGGTGGCCAGTACATGGATGAGTACCGATCGTGAGTGCTACTCAAACCGTATTGGACCATCGGCCAGCATCACTGACTTCGTACAGGCTCATCCGGTACATAGACACTTACAGGGACCCCAATGCTGAAGTGGTCGAGGAAGAAGAGACAGAATCGAAAAAGAAGCCATGGTGGAAGGGTGGTGGCACATCGGGCGGGAAGAAGTTTAGCGACTTCGTCACTCCCACAGATTGGCTTAACACCGACATGAGGGAAGGTTTGAACCCTGTTGAGGTCGAGAGGAGACGCAAGTCTTCCGGATGGAACGAGTTGTCGGCGGAGAAGGAGAACATGGTAAGATCCTATGTGCATGTTGCTCGCTGTGTCTCCTCCACACGCTGACGCTTTACCAGTTTCTCAAATTCGTTGGCTTCTTCCAAGGTCCAATTCTGTACGTCATGGAGGCGGCGGCTATTTTGGCCCTTGCTCTCCGTGACTGGTTGGACGCCGGTGTCATCATTGGTATTCTGATGCTGAATGCCATTGTTGGTTGGTACCAAGAAAAGCAGGCTGCCGATGTCGTCGCCAGCTTGAAGGGAGATATTTCTATGAAGGCTACTGTTGTTCGCAATGGATCAGAACAGGAGATCAAGGCTCGAGAACTTGTTCCTGGTGATATTGTAAGATTACTGACTCAATTGCCAACTTGGACAACGCTGACATGGACATAGGTGGTCATCGAAGAAGGCACTGTTGTCCCTGCTGACGCACGTCTCATCTGCGACTACGATGAGGGTATGGAGGGCTTCCAGCAGTACAAGGTCAGTTGCTTCACTCGAAGGTGGACCACGGTGATCGTCGATTAACAGTTGAACAGAACGAGCTGAACGCTCAAGACGTCACCTCGCCTTCCCGGGAGAAATTCGAGGCTGAGGACGAAGAGGGTACTCCCCACCACATTGGTCACCCTATTGTTGCCATCGATCAGTCTGCTATCACTGGAGAATCTCTTGCTGTCGACAAATACATGACTGACGTCGTGTTCTACACTACGGGTTGCAAGCGTGGCAAGTCTTATGGAGTCGTCACTTGCGGTGCCCAGGCTTCTTTCGTCGGCAAGACTGCGTCTCTTGTTCAGGGTGCTCAGGACCAGGGCCATTTCAAGGCCATCATGAACTCTATCGGAACCGCGCTTCTGGTTCTCGTCGTTCTCTTCACTCTCGCGGCATGGATTGGTGGCTTCTACCGCAACCTGGAAATTGCCGGTCCTCCGGAGGATTCAACCAACCTGCTGCACTATGTTCTTATCCTACTCATCATCGGCGTCCCAGTCGGTTTGCCCGTTGTCACAACCACAACACTAGCCGTCGGTGCTGCGTATCTTGCTCAGGAGAAAGCTATCGTGCAGAAGCTTACGGCTATCGAGTCCCTCGCCGGTGTCGATATCCTCTGCTCAGACAAGACGGGTACCCTGACTGCCAACCAGCTGTCCGTCCGCGAGCCCTTCCTCATGGATGGCGTCGATGTCAACTGGATGATGGCTGTTGCTGCCCTTGCTTCGTCCCACAACATCAAGGCTCTCGACCCCATCGATAAGATCACCATTCTCACTCTGAAGCGCTACCCCAAGGCGCGGGACATGATCTCAGAGGGCTGGACGACGGAGAAGTTCACCCCCTTCGACCCTGTTTCCAAACGCATCACGTCTATCTGCACCTACAACGGCGTCCGTTATGAGTGCGTCAAGGGTGCTCCCAACGCTGTGCTGAAGACGTGCAACGTGTCGCCCGAGCAAACCGAGTTGTTCAAGCATAAGGCGTCTGAGTTTGCCCGCCGCGGTTTCCGTTCGCTCGCTGTTGCCGTGCGTGAAGCCGACGGCCCCTGGCAAATGCTCGGCATGCTGTCCCTCTTCGATCCGCCTCGCTCTGACACGGCTCAGACCATTGCTGATGCGCAGACGCTTGGCCTGCAGGTGAAGATGCTGACGGGTGACGCCATTGCCATCGCTAAGGAGACGTGCCGCATGCTCGCGCTGGGCACGAAGGTGTATAACTCTGACAAGCTGCTGCACAGCGACATGGCTGGTAGCTCTATCCACGAGCTGTGCGAGCGTGCGGACGGGTTCGCTGAGGTGTTCCCTGAGCACAAGTACAAGGTTGTGGAGATGCTGCAGCAGCGTGGTCACTTGACGTGAGTTATCCTGTCCACGCCCTAGCTCATTACGGAATGAATGCTGACCTACATTTTGACAGTGCTATGACTGGTGATGGTGTCAACGACGCCCCCTCCCTGAAGAAGTCCGACTGTGGTATCGCTGTCGAAGGCGCTACAGAGGCCGCCCAGGCCGCGGCAGATATTGTCTTCCTCGCCCCCGGTCTCTCCACCATTGTCTCCGCCATCAAGATCTCTCGCCAGATTTTCCAGCGGATGAAGGCCTACATTCAGTACCGTATCGCTCTCTGCTTGCACCTGGAGCTTTACCTTGTCACCTCCATGGTTGCCATCAATGAGACAATCCGTGTTGACCTGATCGTGTTCCTTGCCCTCTTCGCTGATCTTGCCACTATCGCTGTTGCGTACGACAACGCCCACTTCGAGCGGAGACCGGTCGAGTGGCAGCTTCCTAAGATCTGGATCATCTCCATCGTCCTGGGGACACTGCTTGCCATCGGCACGTGGATCCTCCGCGGCTCGCTGTGGCACACCATGGGTGGTGTTATCCAGGACCACGGCTCCATCCAGGGCATCCTGTTCCTGGAGGTGTCGCTCACGGAGAACTGGCTCATTTTCGTCACGCGCGGCTTCGAGACGTATCCGTCGTTCCAGCTCGTCTTGGCTATCTTGGGTGTGGACGTCCTGTCCACGTTGTTCTGTGTGTTCGGCTGGTTCACCGGCGGCCCGGGGGAGCCATCCGACCCACCCACGCTGTCCCCCGTCCTGTCCCTCGATGGCACTACGGATATTGTTACCGTCGTCGTGGTGTGGTGCTACTCTATCGCCGTGGTGATTGTGGCGGCGATCGTCTACTACGTCATGACGGGCATGAGTTCGCTCGACAACCTAGGTCGCAAGAAGCGATCCAAGACCGACACGCTGATGGAGAACATCATCACGCAGCTCAGCAAGGTGGCTGTTGAGCACGAGAGGGATGACAAGACTGGTGCGAGCCGCTACTACCTTGCGCAGAAGGCCATGGAGGAGGAAGAAGAGTAATAAGAGATGGGAGAATGATACCCCCCAAGGAGAAAGGCAAAATGTAACCATCAAAACAAATGAGCAGACAAGACTCGCTGTCACTACAACTTTCAGGAGGGTGGATTGCATAATCAGGTCCTCCCTTCATAATTTTTTGTCTACGCGCTCATTTCCTGTGCAGCAGTGTAGTGTGTGGGCATGGCTCGGGTCAGCAGGGAGTTTCGCGTGGCGGGCGCTTGATGCGAAGACTACTACCACTACATGAGATTGGGAGGGCGTAGTCTTTTTCCTGTTTGGTAGATGGCAGACACAAATAGAATTATTTCATATGTGTTCCGAAATGTTGTTCATTAGCCTGGATGGCCTGGATGGCCTGGTCAGGGTGACATGGGGAAGGTGCGATCTTGCTACTGGGTGCAGCCACCGGTGACGGCTACACCCTTGGGCCTCATTAGTCACGTGGATATCAACGATGTGGACGAAGCCTCAACGCGATGGGCTCACTTTTCGCTGCAACAAGAATGGGATCGGATCGGAACCTACGTGCAGGTCCTGTCACTGAGAGACATCGTGGCCAGCTATACCTATGGCCCGGGTCTGATGTGGAAAGAGCATGGCGATGCGGTCAAGAAAGTATCTCTCAGGTATTCTCAGAAGAGCTGGTCGCTGAGGATCTATCTTGTGATGGAGGAAGTTTGTTGTTCCCGTGCCATACTTCCAGAAGAGAACACGGATAGTCCCTGTCCCCATTTCCAGCAAGGCTTTTCCTGTTTTGGCCAGTCCGGATTCTTGCCCTCGAGTGTTGTTAGTAAGACGTACATCAGCGTGGCATCCGTCTCAGATGGGAGGTCTCAGATGGTAGGTACATAGTACCAGAACTTGTTCTGGTATCCCGTATCCGGGTCTGATCTGGTCGCCATGTTCCATGATCCTGGGTGCGGTGGCACGGCGGCACGGTGGCCAGGTCGGCCTGATCGGGACTTGGCATTAGCCTGTTGATGATGGGCGGGAGCACGCTAGGATTTGTGCCTGTGGTTCCATGGTTCCATGACGGAGAAATGCCATCAGCAATAGCAGTCTGCCCTGTCTGCAAGACTACTGTGGCACTTCCTGCACACTAGGGTGGGATGCGTGTCAAATGCTAAGGTCCGTCGGCATGCGGCATGCAGCATGCAGCATGCAGGAGACGCAAAGTAAAAAAGTGCTGTGTATTCGTACATGGCAAGCAAAGCAGGCCTGTTGTTGCTGTGGAGAAGAACAGACTGGAGGACAGGGTCAACAATCACATTCTGTCACACCATGATAATTCGGTGGCCGGAGCGGAGCATGTCATCGTGAAGGATTGCTCCATGGATTGGCTGAAAAGAAGCGAGTGGGTCCCTTCTGCAAGCACTTGTTGTGTCCAAGGCCAAAGTCCCTACACCTCTCCCGGGATTTCAAACGTTAATTATGTACAAGCCCCACAAATGCACAGGGGCTGTCTCCACTTAGCATTTGATACTTTCATTTTAGCTTCAAAGTCCATATAAGTCAAGGTACCTCTTGGTATGCTTAATAATCAATCGATTTTCCATCCCGTTCAATGCATTTCCGTAGCCTTTCTGGCATCCCTCGGGCTAACTCTCGCAGCCACTCCTCTGGCATAGCCTCCCATGCACTCTATTGCTCGACGAAGCTCCGAGGACTGTTTTCTATATAATAGATATCGCCAATTCGAGGAGTGCGTGGTGTTGAATAAAGTTGTAAAATATCCATTACAGGCTGGGGCGGGCAGGTGGAGCTGGTAATGACTAATCATAAGAGAAATTGATATGCGAGGTACCTATTCTATGGAAATTGCTAGAAAAGATACCTGTGGGACTAAAGCGGGTCGGTGTAACGGTACGTTCGCAATTAACGTTTGAAATCCCGGGAGAGGTGTACTACGCAGCCTCCATCTCCATATTGAACCCGCACCTGCAGGGCTACCAGCCACCTGGAATATGGCTGTGGTGGGCCGCTTCAAGTCGACCCTGACTTGAACATGTTTCATTCTCTCGATGTCGAATTGAAGATTGGGACCATGTCGGGAAGCTCGAGTGAGAAAAAGAGAGGTCTATCGATCTGGGGCAGATGGTAAACAAGTGTGGAGGTTTGTTGATCCTGGCGGCAGTGCCCTTCCCCGCATGCTACTTGGTACCCCAAAA
The DNA here is from genome assembly GCA_003012965.1 of Juglanconis oblonga. Lineage (NCBI taxonomy): Eukaryota > Fungi > Ascomycota > Sordariomycetes > Diaporthales > Juglanconidaceae > Juglanconis > Juglanconis oblonga. The sequence continues at coordinate 3,180 of MUZH01003879.1, read as the reverse complement.
TAGCATGAGACCCAGTTGCCGGGGTAGCACCCGTGTGAGAGAGCATCTGCCTTTGTTTATCGACATCCAGCTTACACGCTGGCTGTGGCCAATCATATGCCTGCAGTGGCTACGGGCTGTACCATAGTAGCTCTGCCTTCGCACCCGCGTCCGCGCCCGCGCCCGCGCCTTCTCACCCATCCCACCCATCCCACTAGAGCTAGCTGCCTGTGGCTTTGCTTTGCCAGGAAGAAGGAACCCACAGTTTTCCCCCCGACCAAGAACTTTGACCTCGACCTGAATGAGCTTGAGACCTTGCCTTGACCTCGGCCATCCTTTCCTATCGTCAGTCCAACTTCGACTCTGACTTCAACCTCAATCCCGTTCCCAATTTCCTGGACATCCTCCACCAGTCATCCATCATCCTTTGGTTTGCAAACACAAGCACCCACAGCACCATCTGCCCAGGCGCAATATTGGTTCCTATCATCTCATGATATACTTGTTCGTCCGCTGCATTTGGCAAACAACAGGATAGGACCACCTTGGCCTTCATTTCCCACCACCACCACCACCACCACCACCACCATCACCACCCTTCCCGCTGTGTTATTCCATCTTCTGTTGAAGGGCAGCCTCTCCCAGTCTCACTCCGGCGCGATCCAACCTTGGGGTCAACAAGTGCAACCAGCTTCACAGAACTCTCTGGACGGCTTCTTCCAGCCACCCCCTGCTACACGTTTCTACGGATATCCTTGCGCTGCTCAACAACATAGCACCCCAACCTCCAATATCCAACTGCTCCTGCATGTGTATGTTTTGAGCGAGGGGTGAGAGGTCCCAGACTGATGGCCTCAACGGATCCCGTAAGTTCTCCTCCTTCCACTATACGGGCCTGTCACCATGGCCTACCTTGGTGATGCTGCTGCCCAATACGCTGCCCAATATGCTGACCCTCCCCAGGTGCAGCCTTTGCGACTAGCAAAGAACAACTCTCCATCTCCCAGTAACATGTCAGCCTCGTCTCCGCGCCCTCTTTCAGAGATATCCCCATCCGAGAAGCGACGGAACTCTCCCAGCTGGAACCAAGCCACCAAGGTGAGACAATCCCATTGTCATCTCTCGCGCCCCCCTTCCCCTCCCACCACTGACACGCCCTGTCTCAGAAAATGGCTCTGAACACCGACTCCTCTCCATTCCAGAGCTCCCCGCTCGAGGGCGCCACCTCGCCCCGCCTGTTCTGGCAGAATAGAAACAACGAGAACAGCCTGTTCGGGCGCGGCTCACCGTCTCCAACCCGTCGCGGTTCCATCGAGCGACTCCAGAAAGCTTCACGCGTCAAGAACAGCAACATCCTCGCCCTCGAGGCCAAGCAGGAGTATGACCCCACCAAGATACCCCAGGTCGAGCGTCCACTGGCCAAGGTCCAAGGCAACGCTTTTGGAGGCACCGGCATCAGCGGATACCGCGACAACAAGGCTTTCGACCACGCCGCACCGGAGAGCCCGACCAAGACCTCCATCTACGGCTCCAAGTCCCCCCCTCCTACCATCAGAACCCCTCCCTTGACCACCCGCAGTCCTCCTCCCAACGGCCCAAGACCGGCAAGTAGGGACCAGGGCTCTCCCACCAAGTCGTCTCTCCGCTTCAAGAACAGCACCGATGGTGCAGACTCGGATGATGCGTCCTTTGACGGGCGCGAGCTTCCCTCTGGAAAGGTTTTGCATCGGTATGCCAAGAGCGTCACTTTCGACGCCGCCCCGCCCCAGGTGAACGAGTATGAGATGGCCACTCCAGACGTCTCCTCCATCGCGACGAGCTCACGCGAGGGCAGTTACGACTCGGCAGACGATGACGACGAGGAGGAGCACTACTTCATGGGTGCCGAGGACCGTGATGATGAAAGCTTTGATGCCACCCTCGAGGACACCGTCAAGACACCGGTGGTGCTTCCCGATGACTGGCATCAGGACATAGGCAACCCGGTCGACGACCTTGTCGGAGGCAGTCCTATGCCAGAAGGATTCCCAAGCTTTGCGCCCGGTGGAGTCCCTCAGCAGGATCGTTCAGACTCGCGCAACTCCAACGGCGACCACCGCCCTCTGCCCCCTCTGCCCCCGCCTCTCGGCGCCGGCACCAACGATGGCAGGCGCAACTCGACCTCCTCGCTCTCTGCGACTGCGGAACGCATGATCGGCTCGCAGCGGACTCTGCCATCTCCGCCCCCTGCTTCCACATTCTCCAAGTCCGACATCCAGAGCATTGCCGGCAATGGCAAGATGACACTGGAGGAGCGGCTCAAGCTGATGATGCTCTCGGATGACGGTAAGTCCGCCGCCGAGCAGCAGCGTGAGCGACGACTGAGACGTGCCGGAACTCGTGACCGCGCTGATAGCCAGGCTACAGAGCCTGGGCCGCATGACGACAACGACGACATGGCTGGGGAAGGGGACGACACTCTGGGCGATCTGTCTGGACTTGGCGAGTACCAGCTGCCACCACAGATCTCGCGTGAGTCAATACTGCGGAGAGTTGACGGTAACAAGACCACGGAGAGAGAGTCGGACTACAACTTTTCTTCGCCACCCAGCTCGCCGGAGCGTCCGCTTCCCCTGGACCCTGACGTGCCGATTCCCAGCACGGAGGATCCCGCCATGGACGAGGGTGACTCCAACGTCCACCTCAAGCAAGAATACGACGATGGTGATTCCATCATCGATCAGTACCGCTCCGAGTCAGAAGTGGAAGATGTCAATGAGGAGAACAAGGAGGATGCCGATAAGAATGACGACTCCGATAGCAACTACTCGAGTCCTGGTCAGGCACTGACTCCTCAGGAGGAGAAGTCCGACGAAGACCAAGTGACAACGCCTCGAGCTCAGTCTCCCGAGAAAGAACCCTCGCTTGATACTATCACCGAGCGCCTAGACGGCTCGGTCAGTTCGAGACACAACCCCTTCACGGACGATCTGCAGTCTTTCATGCTTCCCAAGCCCACCGAGATGGAGGCCCCAAGAACGGCCGATGCCCACGACTTCCTGCAACGGCCCTCCACGCCGGAGCACCTTATCTCGAAGCCTGACTATGACGGATCTGGCTGGGGAGAGCCAGATGAGTACGACGATGATGAGCCCAAGACGCCAGACTCTGTCATCCATCGCCCACTGCCAGAGCTAGAAGAGGAGGTGGTGGAGGAGGAGG